>JAJTTV010000012.1:1483357-1723590 GCA_036971225.1 Arthrobotrys sinensis | reverse complement strand
AAGAAGATTAATAATGAAAAAAAAAAAACAACTATTAACTTGAAAAAAAAAATATCCAGTTAAATATTCAATCCCATACGTACTCCATAATTCTAGAACCTGCTACACTAATTATAAAACCGTACAATTCTAAACTAAAAATGTTGTAAAATTATTCTACAAATCGCCCATACCGCTTATACCATACAAACTATAGAATTGCACAATTTCATAAGTATAATAGTTAAATAAGCTTTATACTATACACACCATTAAGTACAGCAAAGTATGATGATGTGTCTTATTATGTACAGTACTATACTGGTGTTTATTGCTTACCAATATTATATTAAGGGGTGCACTGCCTACATTAATATTGTTATAGGTTTGTTGGGTTTTAAAACTTATACATATAAAACATAATAATTGTTTAAATCTGGTGTTATTTGTTGGGTCTAAAACGTAAAAGTTTGATAAATCTGGTAGAATTTTCTCCCATATTAAATTTCTCGCGCATTAGTTGAAAAGTTATATAACTTGTTGAGGGTATGGAATGATATTAGTGTTTTATATGAGGTAGTAACTATTTTATGATGGTTAGTTGTTTAATTTCAGTAATATATCAAAAGGTTATGCTATAAAATTAATTGGTTTGTGTGTTTGAGTAGTTATGTTCTAAATTTAATTTATTGTTTATACATTTTATTGTGAGTTGGGGTGTAGTGATAATATAATAGGTGTATAGTTGGGTTAGTCTGTATTACTTTATATGTAGAGGGTATGATATGTTGAAATCTAGATTTATTGATTATTAATTATATAAATAAAGGTTTATATATATTTTGGATAGTAGTAATCTTTATATTATATAGGGTAGACTGTTACAAAAATATTATACCTATCCCAAATCTTCCTAATAAAATTCCTTAAAACAACTAACTCACTCTATTAAACCATTCTCTCTACTTAACTACTCAAATCTCAAAAAAAAAATATATATATTTATAAATAAATAAATAAATAATATAAAAATATAACAATATATAAAAATAAAAATACTTTTAAATACTCAAATATATTAAATAAATAACTAAATAAATTAACCAATAAAATTTTAAAGTAAGTTAAAAATTGTTATTGTTTAAAAATCCTTATATACATAATAATATTTTATATAAAATAGAGTATATATTAGTATGGTCCATATAATCATACATATAGATGTGTATGTTTATATAGTCCTTATGATTATATATATATATCAGTATGGTCTATATGACCATACATAGAAATATGTTAAGCAAATATTTACATTTCATTATTTTAAGATATAAATAATAGAATAAATATTTGTATACAAATTTGTAAATACTTTTCTAAATATAGCCCATAATTAGATATATCTTCTTCAATACTTATCATATAAAATCAAAGAAATAGTAAACAAAAAACAAATTAAAAAATTTATCATACCAAGCCATATTCAATATAAAGAGGCTGTAACAATAAATTTATTTCAATTTTTTTATTAAAAAAAGTATTAAAGTTTGTGGTAATGGATTCACAAATCTAAGATTTTTTTAATTTTGTATTTTTTTTTGTCATTAATAATGATTAGTGGGGTTTTTTTTTTATAATTTTAGTTAAAAAATATATTATTTTTTATAAAATAGAAGAAATTGGTATGAAAAATAAAATAAATTTTTATTAAAGAAAAAAATTTTAGTTTATATATTTTTTTATTGATAGATTTAAGGATTCAAAATAAATTTTTTATTTTATTAAATAATTTAAGATAAAATTGGGTTGTTTTTATATTCTGCATATTTAATTAGATTTGGTTATTTTTTTTATATTTAGATATTAGATATTATTTCTTATTTACTTATTCTTATTATATTTGTATAACATGATTAATTTCCACATGGAAAATTTTTTAAAAATTTACCATTTATTGTATAAAAATTCCTACTTATTAATTTCTTGTTATTACGCGGGTGCGCATATAGTAGAGCAGTCTCTACCACGGAAGGTATGTAGGTCTCCAGAGATGTATTGATTGCATGATCGATGGATTGTGCTCCTATAGAGCACCCTCTATGAGACAGGTATAGGGGTAGCAAGTCCCTTGGCACTCGCTACTACCTGCCTCTTATAGAGGGCGTGACCCGGCTATAGCTGCCTATGAGAATGGCTGCTCTATCACAGCAACAACAAAGGATTTATTTAAAAATCTAATAATCTATAAAAAACATCTATATTCTTTGTTTTTAAAAAAAATAAAATACTATAATTTTATATAAACTAAAAAAAATTAAATACTATTATTATTAAAAATCAATATCCTCTACCATATATTAACAAAATTTTTGATAAATTTAGAAAAGTTAAATATTTTATTTAATTAAATATTTATAAAGTATATAATTAAATCAAAATAACAAAAAAAAATAAAAAAAAAATAACCTTTTGAACTAAATATAATCATTTTGAGTTTTAAATTATACATTTCAAATTAACCAATGCATTAATTATTTTCTAAACTTACATCAACAAAACCCTACAATTTTTTTTAAATAAATTTTATATAATCTATCTTAACAACATCTACATTTATAATAATTCAAAAAAAAAATATATTTGGTATATTAAAAAAATTTTAAAAATTTTAATAAAAATAAATTTTTATATAAAATTTTTTAAATACAAATTTTTTATTAAAAAAACCAAATTTTTAAATTATATTATTAAAAATAATAATATTAAAATGGATTTAATTAAGATTTAAAACATATTTAATTAAAAAAAATTAAAAAAAGAACCTGGAGTTGTTAAAAAAATACAATTTTTTTTAAAATTTATAAATTTTTACAAACAATTTATTAAAAATTATGTAAAAATAGTTAGATTTTTTTATGATTTAATTAAAAAAAATAGAATATTCTATTGGGGAAGTAAAAAAAAATAAGTTTTTTAAACACTTTAATAAATATTTATAATAAAATTTATTTTAAAATATTAAAATTTTAAGTTGGAAATATGGATAAAAATAAATATTTTAAATTTTATTTACACCGTAATTTTTTTTTAGAAATATAATAATAAATTTTAACATCTTATGATTTATTGATTGAGAAAAATAATATTTGTAAAATATAATTATAATATTTATGATAAAAAACTATTATTAATTATTTAAATATTTAAAAATTAAAAAAAATATCTAATAAATATTTATACTCAAATACACATCCTCACAAACCATAAAAATTTAAAATATTTCATAACCAAACAATATCTTAAATAAAGATAAATAAAATAAATAAAATTCTTCTTTTAATTCAATTTTAAAATATTTTTTATCCCTAAAAAAACCAATATTAAAACCAATACATTAATTAAAAGATCAAGGGATTTTTTTTAGGGGAAGAAAAATAAACATATTAAAAATTAAATTAGAATACTTATTCTATTTAAAAAAATTTAATAAATTGGTACTATGATAATATAAAAAGAATGGTAGATTGTAGTTTTAGACGACCTATATATCCAAAATGTTTTAAAAATTTTAAGGAATGGTGATAAATAATATCTAAAAATAAAAATATTAGAAATGGAGGAATAACAAAAAAAATTTTATTATAATAATTATAAGGTGGTGTTAGATAATGAGAAAATTTGTGAAGAAATCCTGTAGTAATGTTATGATTATTTAACAACAAAGTATCCAGGAAGAGTAAAAATATTCAAACTAATCCAAAAACAATATATTTAAAACAAAATCAGGAAAAATGTTGATAGATACATAAATAATTACTATATGTGTAAATGAATTAAAACTCCAAAAAACACCCCCCAAAAACTACTACAATCATTACAAATCCCTAAGAAAAATTGGTAGAGCATATCATTTGATCTAATTACTAGATTACCTAAAATCAACAATTATAATACAATCTTTATCACAATAAACCAACTTTCCAAAATAACCCACCTATCCCCCACAACTAAAAAACTCAATATCAAAAAATTAATTAAAATATTTTTTCGAAATATTTAAAAATTACACAAATTACCTAAAAAAACCATCTCAAACAAAAAACAAAATTTTTTTAACAAATTCTAAAATAAAGTTAATATTTGGTTAAGAATATACTATTGATTTAATACAATTTATTATTTCTAAACTGATAAATAAATAAAATATATTAATAATATCATAAAACAATATTTTTGTGTATATACTAATTACTAATAAAATAATTAAATAAATTGGCTCCCTTTAATAAAATATTTTTATAATAATAAATTTTCAAATATTACCAGTATTTTTTTATTTATTACAAATTATAATTAAAATTTAAATATTTTTGAATTTTAAAAATTAAAAAAATTTATTAGAAATGTTGTTGCTGTGATAGAGCAGCCATTCTCATAGGCAGCTATAGCCGGGTTACGCCCTCTATAAGAGGCAGGTAGTAGCGAGTGTTAAGGGATTTGTTACCCTTATACCTATCTCATAGAGGGTGTTCTATAGGAGTACAATCCATCGATCATGCAATCAATATATTTTTGAAAATTTACATATTTTTTGTGGTAGAGATTGCTTTATTATATACGCACTTGTGTAATAATATATTATAAGAATGATTTCATTTTTTTGTAGATTTTATTATGTCTATTTATGTGTATATTTTTATATAACCACACCAATAATTATATTGAATGTGTTGTTTTTCAATAATTTGCTTTATGGAATTGATTTTCTTGATTATAGAGGAGGGAACTATTTTACATGGAGATCTTCCATCTTTTTGAGATTGTGTACTATTTTAAAGGAAAGTATTTGTTTTTATATTTTTATAGAGAAAAATATTTCTATTATAGATGATGTGTTTTAAGTAGGTTTATTTTTAGGATTGTGTTTTTGACCAAATCATAATGAGGATATTTTTAATAAAGTGGATTGTTTTTTTGTAAAAACTTGTGTAATTGATATTCTGGTGTATGTAGTTGATAATTGACTCAAAAACCCTTTTCTAAATAAGATTTTTAAAAAAATCATAAATTATTTATATTAAAAATTCTGTTTTTTAAATAAGAATTTTATTTTTATATTAGAGAATAGATTTTAAAATATAGAGGTTGTTAAGTAGAAGATTTTCTACAAAACTGTTATTGAATTTTTCAGAAAAATTGATGATTTCAAAAAAAAAAGAGTTTTATTAGATAATAAGAGTTTTACTGATATAAACCTTTTATATGCGTCTATAGTTGCTTTTAAAGCAACAGACAATAAATCCATTATTCAACTCACTAGAATTTGGAAAATTTTTAATTTTTATGATTTAGAGAAGTATATGTACTAGAGTTATTGCAAACAACTCACTAACATTTTTCTTATAGAGAGGAATGAAGAAGATTTTTTAAGAGTGCAGAATTATTTTGTTATAGTGTATGTTGCTATTTTAGACCATAAAGGTAATAAGCACTATAGAGGAAATTTGGAAGTTTTGAAGCTAGGTATTTTTAAATTAAAGGATAGAAGATTAATTGAAAAGAGGTTTAAAATAGACCTCCACTTGGAGAAGAAAAAATCTTTTTTTAAGAAGGTAGTGGTAAATTTTTGTAAGTATTGTAAATTTAGAGGTAACATTTTCTTTTATAATCATACAAAAAAAAATTGTAAAAAAAAAGACCCTAGCAAGATGTTAGTTAAAAAAAATAATAAAAAACCAATTGTTTTTAACCCCTATATAATAGAAAACCTTTGTAATTTGGACCATAGGGCATATAAGAGTACTCTCTCTTTAGTATAATACTTATAAGATGGGTGGTATATTGACTCTGGAATTAACAATTGGATATCAAATGATATAAATTTTTTTATAACATATTATTTTTTTTCTACCAGAAGAAAGATTTTGTTAGTAGATGATTTTTATATAGAGGCGTATGGGATAGGTACTGTTTTAATAAAAATTAAAAATTATAAAATAAAAAAAAATGAGGTGTTCTATACACTTAATATAATTTTAAATCTGATATTGGTGAAAAAGTTTATTAAATGAAAATTTGAGGTAAATTTTGGAGAAAATTATTGTTTTATAACATACTAAGGTTTTGTTATAGGTAGATGTTTTGAAGATTTAAAAATTGGATTTTATAAGATGGAAAAAATAAGTATTTATTGGTAGTTTTTTTTTACCAAAGAGTTGGAGTTAAATTTTATATTGGTTTTTTAAATAAGGAGTGTAGTAGTTAGAAAGTGAGTATTTAAAATAAATGAGGTATTATCTTTTAAAATATTAGAGATTTGGTATTGTAGACTTGGTTATCTTTATTTTAGAGTGGTTAAGAGAGTTTTTGATATTTTTGGTATAAAAAATTTTATACCTTTAGATAGAGTGAATTATGTTTGTGAATTATGTATTTATGGTAAGTAAACAGTAATGCTAAATAAAGGATTTACCTATTAAAAAATTATTTGTTTATTAGAGCTAGTTTATATAAACAGCATGGGACTGTGGTAAGTGGCTGTTTTGTAGAATAGGTACAAGGATAAAAATTTTAATAAATTAACTATTTTTTATGCAAAGTATGCTCTAATAATTGTAGATGATTATAGTGGATATAAATAGATAAAATTCTACTCTATAAGAGTTGAATTCAGAAATGAATTCATTTAGTGAGTTACTATGGAAGAGCAACATCTGAATCAGAAGATAATTTGTGTTAGAATCAATAATGTTCTAAAATTTACCTTTGTTGATATAGAAGATTTTTGTAGCAACTAGGGTATAAAATTCGAAATTAGTGTATTTTATGCTTAAACATAGAATGGGAAAGCTAAAAGAGTAAATCACTTTATAAAGGAAATGGGTAATTTTATGATGATAGAGTTTAAATTACTAGAAGTGTTCTGGGTAGAAGGCTTTAAAACAGCAATATATACTCTTAATAGATGCCCCATAAATTAGAGAGATTTCTTTAACACAAAACACAATCTAAAATTGATATTTTATGAAAAATTTAACAGTCAGGTTTTGAGATATAGAAACCTCTATTTTTTTGGATGCTGTGTCTATATAACCACTTTTAAAGAAAAAAAACAGAAGTATTTCTCTCAATATAGAGTATGGAAGGGTATATTAGTAAGATACACCAAATTAGTTAATTAATATAGAGTATGGGATTTTTCAAGAAGAGTGATTTTAATTGTAAGAGATGTACAAATAGTGGAGAATTTTTTTTTAGTAAGGGATAATTATAATTTTTATTTCAAGAACTAAAAAAAGTTATTTTTTGAAGAATTATTTTTAATTGAGGTATTGTTTATTGAGGAAGAAAGAGTTATTGTGGAAGAAAAAAAGAATTTATTTTAGAAAAAATTTGAAAGGATAATTATTTTTAATAAAAGAGGTAACTTAGTTGAAAAAATAAATGATTAAGAAAAAAAGGTGGAATTATATACTTCTGAAATAGAGGTGGAATTATATATTTTTGAAATAAATAATGATGAAAAGATTATATTTAATGTTCTTTTAAAATTGAGAAAAATATTAGAATGTGTTTTTATAGTAGTATTCTCTATCTCAAAAGGTATAGAAAAAAAAGGCATGAATTGAATCAACTAATAACTTTTTGCAATTTAGTTGGAGTCTTTTATAAAAGAGAAGGGTTTAAGGAGATTTTTACATTTGAGAGCTTATGTAGTTAAAGTAGTTTATATATTGAACTAAATAAAATTCTAAAGCTTAGAGGTTGTTTTAAAATTATTTGATGTTTTTAAATGGGAGGAGGCTGTATTTAAAGAGACCATTTTTCTAAAAGAGAACTAGACATTTATGGAAGTGGATTTGGTATTTTTTAAGTGTAAATGTATGGGAGTATGGTGGGTTTTTAAAAAAAAGATAGAAGTTGATAAGAGCTTGCTCTATAAAGCTAGGTTGGTAATAAAAAAATATAAGTAGAGATACAGAGTGTATTATATTTAAATTTATGTTTTGGTAGTAAATTTACAAACTGTTAGGGTATTGTTAGCTTTTATAGTGAGTATGGGTTTTTATGTATATTAGATGGATGTGAAAATGGCCTTTTTTAATGTTATTCTATCTTTAGAAGAGAGGATATATATGGAATTGTTTGTTGGATATAAGAGCAAGAGTTTTATCATAATGGTACTACTTCTATTAAAATTTTTATATGGCTTGAAATAGGTTTTATATTTATGGAATTAAAAACTTTATTTTTTTTTAGTATTTAGTGTTTTTTTATTTAGAGTTAAATGTTCTTGGGTAGATGAATGTTTCTATATTAAAAAGGATATAATTGTAGTAATTTATGTGGATGATTTTTTATTATTTTTAAAAAATCTTTTTAAAATAGAGTAAATTAAAGTTGTTTTTAAGAAGAAATACAAGATGAAGGATATGGGAGAAATTAAGAAGTTCTTCAGTATGAGAGTAACTTGTAATAAAGAAGAGAGTTGGTTACATATAGATTAGGTAGACTATGTACATTCTATTTTAGAACAATATAAATTTTTAGAGGTAAAAGTAAGAAGCATATTTTTATTTCTAGAAATAATCCTTTTTAAGAATTAGTAGTTAAAAAAGTTTCTATCCCCTGCAGAGATAATTTTTTATAAGAGTATGTTTGGTAGTGTAAATTATGTTGTTTAAGGAATACATTTTGATATAGTTTATGTTATTGTAAAATTGGGATAATATTTATATGCTTTTTAGGAAAAGTATTAAAAAGTTATGATATAGCTTTATAGGTACATATTTAACTTTGTAAACATAAATATAACTTATAAAAGAATAAATCCAATTCTAAGAGGGTATTCTAATGCTGATTGGGCCTAGATTATGAAACCTGAAAAAATAAATTGGAAATCCACATTAAAATATATGTACAACTTCTATGGAGTGATAGTTTTATGGTCAAGTAAGCTGCAAACTACAGTAGCTATTTTTAGTACAGAGGTAGAAATGATTGTAAGCAACTACATTGGTAAAGAGATTATATAACTTCATAAATTGTTAAGAGATATTTACAACAGAGTGAAATATTTTTTTTGGAAGAGCAAGGGTATACTATTTATTGGCCTCTATATGGATAATAAAAGCATTATTATAGTATTTATTAATTTAGGTAATTAGTAGAAAATTAAGCACTACAATGTTGTATATTTTTGGATAAGAGAGCAAGTTTGTAATAAAAAGTTTTTTTTAACTTTCATACCTATTATTGAAATAATAGCGGATATATTTATGAAGGTATTATTTCTATCTCTTTATATGAAGCACATCACAAATCTTGGTATAACTAAATTATAGAACTTGGAAATTTTGAAATAAAAAAAAGAAAAATTCTAAATAGAGTATCCAAGATATTTATTATATTATTTTAAATAATAATAAAAATTTAATAAAAATAATATATAAGAATTTTAAAACTCTAAAACTCCAAATGTTAATTTAAACCAAAAAAAGATATCTCAAACTAAAAGCTTTCTATACACTAAACCAAAACCACTGAATTTCTAAGAAAAAAAATTTACTACCCAAAATTTCTCCAAGTCAACCATCATACTCATCTCTATAAAAAACATCTCTTATACATACCATTGATGTGAACATTAATTATATTTTCAAAACCTACCAAGGCATAAACCCAAACATAAATCTCCTACAACCAAATATACTCTTAAACAAAAAAACCTACTAATGGTAAAAGTGGTAATAATAAAGGTAACAATGGTAATAGAGTTGGAGTTCCCACAAAAACCCACAAAAAAAAAGCAACATAATTTGCCCCATACCAAAGAAAGTAGGTAACAGCAAAAAAAACTTAAAAAAAATAAATAAAAAAACCAAAAAAAAAATAAATAATAAAAAAATTTATACTCAATACCCCTAAAACAAAAAATACCCCTCCAAAAAAATTGTGAACAAAGTGAGGTAAAATGCAAACAAAGCAAGTACTAATCACTATACTAAAAGTTAACCTACAAAAAAAACAAGAATACAATTTAATAAAACTACATACCAAAAATACAAGAAGCACCTGCATGTAAGCACGGCTCACACTTCACCTTATAATTCTGCAAAAACCATATACAAATGTAGCCATAACAACCAGCAACAAACTCATTAAGACACCTCTAACATAAAACAAAAACCTCATAACAGTCAACAAGAACTCTTACATAATACTCCAAAATCATATTACCTGTAAAAGCATTAAAAAAACCCGTAAAAACAGCATTAACAACTCCATCAAAAAAGACAAAAAAAAAGCTAGGAGTAGCAACCATATTATATAAAAAAAATTCTAAAATTTAAGAATGATATAAAGGATTTTTATAAAGTGATGTATAGAAGAAAGAAAATAAAATAAAGGAATAAAAATAGAAGAAAATATATATATACACTCCCATCACAAAAAAAAACACTCCAGAAAGTACACCTACAAGCACCACAAAGCAAAGCTCTATAGACATTATATAGACCACTCTAAAACCCTCACCTCATGACCAATAAGCCAAAAAACAAAGAGTCTACCAGTTAAGAGGCACAAGCTCAGCAAGCAGAAGCTCTATAACAGGATACCCATGGAAAGCACAGCTTCCATAAAAAGCACAGTTATAAGCTGAAACCGCAAACATGTTCTAGAAGAGTATTAACAACACAACCCAAAAGATACAAAACCAACAGATATCATAAACACAAGTATAACATAAAGCATAACTCTGCTACAAGCTCTATTATATACAACAAATCCATGTATAGGTAATGACAGAGCTATAAACCAAAACTATAAAGTAAAAAGCTCTAAAGCACAATCATATAAAAAAGCTACCAACATAACTGATAGAGCAAAAAAACTTTCAAACACCATTATAATAAAAGCACAAAACACCACAACAAAACTTTACCATAAAACACAACATATTGATAAAAAACTACCTCTATATATAAAATTAGACACAATACACAGCTCCAACAGAAAGTATCAAGCTAAAACATACACAAGATGCAAAACAACCTCTATATATAAAAGATCAACCAATAGCACAACAAAGGCACATGAAACCAAAGGACTTCATAAAGCCTAGACCAAGCAACAACATAGGTTATACAACATAACAAGCTCTAATAAAACATGTAAAATAAAGCACAACTCTCCCCACAAAGGTAACTACGTTATGAGAAAAGTCCAGACCTTCTACACTCGTTACCTGCAACTATAACAAAGGAAGCTCTATACAACAATATCATCATTTTACCTCTAAATAATGTCTAAGCCAGAATATTGTTGCTGTAATAGAGCAGCCATTCTCATAAACAGCTATAACCAGGTCACACCCTCTATAAGAGGCAGGTAATAGCGAGTACCAAGGGACTTGCTACCCCTATACCTGTCTCATAGAGGGTGCTCTATAGGAGCACAATCCATCGATCATGCAATCAATACATCTCTGGAGACCTACATACCTTCCGTGGTAGAGACTGCTCTACTATATGCGCACCCGCGTAATAACATCCTTTAACCATATTTTTTTTGATTTAGGGTTTAAAAATTTTAAGATATTTTTTATTTATTAATTATAAGGGTTTTTAAATTGGTTTAATATTTTGTAAAATAAGGATTTTTATATTTTTTTTTTTTTTAAGATAATAATATATATTTTTTTTTTTTGAGAATATTTTTTTTAAATTTTAAAATTTTTGGGGTAGTTTGGCAAATTCTTTAATAGTGATTTTATTATCAATGTAGATAATTTGTTTTTATTTTTTGTTTAAATTATAAATAATAAAAATTAGTTTTTGTTTTATAGTTTTTTTGAAAGTTTTAATATTAATAATTGTGATTTTTGGTGAGTATTTTAAATATATTTAATTTTTTTTTTAGTTAATATGGATGTTATATTTTTTATATTATAATTTTTTTAAGTTAAAAAGTTTAGTGGTGTTGATGATATTAGCATTAATAATTTTTTTATAATCTTAAATTTTCATTTTAAATTGAGTTATTTTTTTAATTAATTTTTTATTTCTGTTAAAATATTTTATAGATTCAAAAATTTTTTTAAAATATAATAGAAAATCATTTTTAATTGCAAATTTACAATTTATATATATTTTTATATTATTATTATTTAGATATACAAAAATATTAACAAATTTTTAAAAATAAGGGTATAAAATAATAAAAATTTTAGTATGTAATTTGAATAAGATTTCAGATTTTTTAGGATTTAAATAAAAAAATAAATTCTAAAATATAAAAAAAACTTATAATATTTTTTAAAATAGAGTTTTTCTCAAAATAATAGGTGAAAACTTACTTTTTTATGTGTTATAAAATATGATTAAATATTTTCTTTTCCCATTTTTTTTTTAGTATATTTTTGTTATTAATATTTTAAAATAAATGTTATTTTATTTTAAATATTTTTATAAGTAAGTTTACAAATATTTTAATTACAGATTAAGCAAAAGTTATAGGAAATTTGCTTTATAAATTTTCCAAAAATTTTTAAAATTTATTTATTTGGATAATTGTTAATAAAGTATTTATTTTTAGCACAGTATAAATAAAATTTTTGAATATGATATTTATCTTTTTTTTCTTAAATTAATCATTTTCGAATATTACCAATAAATTGGTTTATAAATTTTGAACCAAAATAATTATTTTTTTATATCTGTGGTAAAAAATTAATAAAATTAAAGCGATTAAATAACCTTCAAAATATCTACAATAATATTTATTTTTAAAATAAACCAATATTAACCTAATATCTAGATTTTTTTTTTATATCTAAAATTCACCAATTATTATTAAATTTCTAACAAAAAGTTATAAATTTATTAAATTTTGAGGATAAAGTATTTTATATGATTAAAAATTTTTTAATTTCAATGTATAATTTATTTCATAAATAAATAATTTATGTAACATTATTATAATTTAGGTATTCTATTAGACACTTAAATTTTGTAAAATAAATGGAGAAAGATTTATTGGTTTGTCTGAAGTTTCATAATTTTTGTTCTGTGGTATTGGCAAGATTAAAATTTTCGAAGGTTTTTTTGAGTTATATTATAAATTTTCTATACAAAATTCATAATTATTTCTTTTTGTTAATATTATATTTATTAAAAGAAAATTCTATAAGGTTTTTTTTTAGTAAATTGATAGTGTAGGAAATTTTTATTACTAATTCTTAAAATTTGGTTTATTTTTTTTTATATTTATTGTTCAATTAAACAAAGAAATTTTGGAGTTTATAGGGTTTCATGTTATTAAGAGGATTAAAATTTAGAAATTTGAGAGTAGGGGTAGATGTAGAGGTAATAATTATTTTCAAATTATTTTTGAAATATTTAAAAATAATTATAATAACTATAATTTATTTTTCAAAAAATTTTGGAAGGTTAATAATGGAGGTAGATATTTAAGTATTAAATTGATAAAATTATGAAGTAATAAAGTATAAGAAATTATATATAAATTAGTTAAAATATTAAGGTAATATATAAATATTATAAAAGCAAGATAAAGTACTAGTATATATACAAATTAATACTTAAATTATTACTTAATTTCTAAATACATAACAACAATATAATGATTTAAATAGATAATTGATAAAGGAAATAATAAAATGAATTGGATAGGAGGTAAATCTATAAACTAAACATTCAGGTATAGAATATTTAATTGGACAAGAGTTAAGTCTATAAACTAGATATTTGGGTATAGAGTATTAAACTGGATAGAAAATAAATCTAAACTAAATATTTGGATATATAGGGTGTTGAATTGGATATGAGTTGTTTTTTAATAATCTAAAAATTTGTGTAGGGTAAAGGTTTAAATAGGTTTTTTGTTGTATATATTAAATTAACAATAATAATATAATTCCGTGAGTTGTAAGGTTTGAATTTGAATATTTCCTTATTCTAAATTTGTGATTTATGTTGCGTTGTGTGGTTTTTTTTAATTATAGTATTGTTTAAATATTTCCTATAATTATTCTGAGGGCTTCTCCGGCTGACTGGATTTCTGCTTGGAATTCATTATGCTAAAAGAGCTTCATTATAGTTAAATTATAATATTATTTTTTTTTTTAAGGGAAATTTTCTTTAAGGAGTTTTTTGTGTAAGATTTTTTTATAAATAAGATATAGTATTATATGGGGTAATAAAATTAAAAAAAAATTTTGTATAAAAAATGTTCTTGTGTGGGAATTTTATAAAAACGAATATTTTATAAAAATTTTTCTTGTATGGGTATATTTTTTTTAGAAGATGATATAATTATATAATCAAATATATTATATAATAATACAATAATAATAAAAATTAAGATTTTAAATTTAAAATTTTAAATAATCTTATAAAGATAATCAACATATTTTTATTATAAGCATAAATGGTATTAAGAAAAAATCAAAAAATCAAAAGTTTTTGTTTGTTAAGATAAAAAAAAAGTTTATATAACTTATAATCAAAAAAAGATTAATTATTATTGTTGTTTGTAATTATTATCTGAAAAATAATTATAAATATATTGTAATAAAAAATTTAAAATATTATATAATCTATATCAAACAAAATAAGGTGGATTGTAATACAATTTCTTATAAATATTGTTTTATAAAAATATTTAGGATTTTTTTTAATAATTTAATTAATTTTTTTTCTAATAAAACATATTTTGCAAATTTGGAATTAAAAAATGGTAAAATTAAAAAAAAATTTTAATTATTTTAAAAAAATTTAAATAAAAGTATAAAAATATTAAATAAATTTATTAGAATTTTAATTATAATTTTCTAAAGTATTAAAAAATTTTTAAATAATAATAGTTGAAATGATTTGTTGTTAAAAATAAATGAATTTTATTATTAAAAAGTA
Source organism: Arthrobotrys sinensis (assembly GCA_036971225.1). Classification (NCBI taxonomy): domain Eukaryota; kingdom Fungi; phylum Ascomycota; class Orbiliomycetes; order Orbiliales; family Orbiliaceae; genus Arthrobotrys; species Arthrobotrys sinensis. Next base: position 1,708,675 of record JAJTTV010000012.1, on the reverse strand, counting down.
TTGAGAAAATATTCTTTATATAAAAATAATTTTATATGAAGAAGATACAATGAGTAAATTAAATAGAGAAATTCCGGAAGAAAGGATTAAAAAGATGATATAAAAGTTGTTGAATTATTTTTATGAAGGTTTTTTTAGATTGTTTGATAAGTATTTAGTATATAATAAAAAATAAAATATTACTTAAAAAATTAAGATGGAGAGTTTTTTTGTTTTTTTAAAGGTTAGTGTGGGTTTTGATATTTTAGAAAAGTTTATTAATTTATTTTTATAAATAAATTAAATATATATTTTTATTTTTTATTATTTTTATGATTTTTTTTATTTCCTCTTAGATTCCATTATGCCCTATTTAACAAACATCTGAAAATTCTTAAGATAGTTTTAAATAAGATTAGATAATATATTGTCTTTTAATTATCATAAATTATCTTTTAGATTATAAGGTAGAGACTATCTTATAAAATATTTGTTTTTTTTATTAGGTTTGTTAAGAATCTAATCAACATTATATTTAGTAAAATTGTTGTATTTAATTTCTTTGTTTTTAGGATTTTCTTATAATTTTAATGGAATAAATTTTAAGATTAATATATAAAAAGTTTTATAAATTCTAGTTAATTTAAGTATATTTAATTTGTATTAGTATTTTCCAAATTATTTCTTGATAATATAAAAACCAAATTTTTAATAATCAAGTTTTTTATTAAAATAATATATTTTCAGATTTTATATAAATAGATATATTTTATCTCCTTTTTTTAATAAAAGGATTTCTTCTTAATTTTAATTATAATAATATATTATTTATTTTTAAAAAAATTAAAAATCTTTTCTAAAATTATTATAAAAATTTTTCATAAATTTCATATATTTTTCTACTTTAAATACAACTTTCTTAGATTAAAAAAATAATAAAAATATTTTTAATATCCATTTTCTTAAAAATTTATAAAATATATATTTTTGTCACGGCTTCTTTATATTGAGTATGGTTTAGCATAACAAATTTCTTAATTTGTTTTTTGTTTATTACCTCCCCAATTTTATATGATAAGTATTGAAAAAGATATATCTAATTATGGGTTATATTTAGAAAAACATTTATAGATTTGTACACAAATATTTATTTTGTTATTTATATCTTAGAGTAATGAAATGTAGATACTTGTTTAATATATTTTTATGTATGGTCATATAGATTATATTGACATACATGTATGGTCGTAAGGACTATATAGACATATGTATTTATATGTATAATTATATAAATTATACTAACATATATTTTGTTTTGTATGAGACATTATCATATATATAAGGATTCTTAAATGATGATAGTTTTTAGTTTACCTTAAAATTTTATTGGTTAATTTATTTAGTTATTTATTTAATATATTTAAGTATTTAGAAGTATTTTTATTTTTATATATTATTACACTTCTATACCACCTACTTATTTATTTGTAAATACATATACTTCCCCTTTAAAATTTAAACAATTAAATAAAAAAAACAACTTAACAAAGTAAACTAACTATTTTAAAAAATCCTATTAGGAAGACCTAAAACAAATATAATATTTTGATTGATTTAACTCTCAAAGACAAAAGAAATACATGTATATAAAAAACAATTTGAATTATACAAGAAAAACATTATAAAAACAAAAGAAATATTTTTATAAAAAAAAAAACTAACTCCAAAAAATAAAAATAGGATTGCGATAGTATAGCAATTCTATAGAAACGGATATAGGATAATTTGGAATATTCATTATTATATGGATACCCAAGTAGTGATAATAGTATTGAATTATATTATTTCAAAGATGTTATAGATAAAATAAACAATTGATTAAATTAATTTATAACAAAAATGTTTGTAGTAATTATTAACATCTTCATTTAAAATGCGGAAAATACTAACGAGTAGCCTAAATTTGCAAATTAGCTTTTAGAATAATTTTAATATTAATAAAAAGAAAATAATGAATTTAGTGAAGAAGAAGATGAAGAGAAAACCATAATTAAAAACAAAACAAATACTATTAAATTAATGATAAGTATGAAAAGGCGAATTGTATAATTTGAGAAATTTTTTTTAAAAAAAACTTATAGGTTATTAAAATTAAAAAAATTAATTAAGTATGAAAGATAATTTAAAAAATTTGATTAATTTTTTAATTAATTTAATAATTTCTTTATATTTTAAGTTAGAAGATTTTTAGATGATGCTTTTAAAATTTGATTTATAAGTATGTATTTGGAAGGAATTATTTTTTAGATTTATTTTTTTTATAAGGAAAAATATGATGAATATTATTTTAATTAATTTATTAAAATTTTTGATATTTATAAGATTTTTATTTTATATATTAATTTTATTGAGTTTTTTTGACAAAAATGTGGTTATAAAAATAAGGTTGAAGAAGTGTTTTGTAAAATTGATAATATTTGACAGATTGGTTTTGTACGAATATATTTTTAATTCTTCAACCAGTACACCCCCCTCACCAAATACAACAATAAATATTTTTTTTATTAAACCCAAAATGGATTTAAACCTCACCTCTAGATTAAAGTTTTTGAATATAAAATGATTAAAGATGATTTTATTTATTTAAAAATGTAAACATATGTTATTAAAATAGATGATATTATTTATTAAGTTAAAATTATTAATTTTTAATTTAAATTATTTTAAAAGATTACCTCAAATTTACTTCAATTATTTAATAAAAAAAAAATTACTTTCAAAAATAATAATATTAACCCCTCAAATAATTAATGAAAAAAAAATAACTTAGGAAGATAGCAACCAAAAAAAATTTTTGGATTAGTTTCTATGGACCTAAACACCACCAAAAATTTTTAGAGGAGATATAATATTAATAAATTGTTAAAATTCAACAAATTTTTTTATTAAAAATGTAATGAAAAAAACCATTTCCAACAAAACTACCCACAAAATAACATACAATATAAAAACTAGTTTTGTAATATTGAAAACCAAAAAATTACTTCAATTTAAATAATTTAATTTAATATTTAAGACTTTAAATGAGTTCAATAATAGATCCTAAAAAGAAGGATTTTATTGTTATTTTTAGAAGAATCTGATTTAGATGTTCAAATGTTTACCCCAAAATCCACCACTAAAGATGAAGAAAAAAAAATATAAATTAACCCCTTTTTGGAGTATTTTTTTTATTTTTTTAATTAAAAGGAATATTATTGGTTTTGAAATAATTCTCCTCAAAAATGATATATTTCCTATCAACAACAACCAAACAAATAGTTTTATTAAATTTATCTTTATCATAATTTTTATTATAAACGATTTGTCTACAAACAATCTGAACCATTCCAACACCCAATAATTTACTTTAAAACCCAATTCAAAATCACACATAATGAACCCATTTTTAATAAAAACTCAAATATGTACCTCAATAACTAAAACAATAACGAATTTTAAAAAGAAATGAAAAAAGAAGAAAGAGAATTCAAAAAATTTATAATAAATCCAAACAAAAAAAAACAATACTACCCCAATTACAAAAAAGATACCCAACAATAGATAAAATAAATTAATAGAAAAAACATCAAACCATACCAATATTACTACATTACAAAAATTGCTAAAATAACAAAATACAACTTTGTCAAAGAATTTAAATAACTTAAAAAGAAATAATATTAATATGTTATTTTTTACACTATAATTAAACTCTATAAAAAAAGAATAATTTGCAACTAACAAATATATCATTTTTCTATTTAATACTCTGAAACCATCACCAATCAATATAAGATTTTTTACATAATTATTAAATGGGAAAATTTTCTAAAAATATAGTTCTACCACCTCTGTAAAAAAATTTTTGTTAATTATGGACTATACAATAAATAACTCTTTTTCTATTAAAATTACTATTGTAATTAGTATTAAATTACCAAATATAAAATCATAATTAACTTTTTTTAATAACACCAAACTATATTATACAAATATTAATATTATAAAAAATTCCTTCTTACATAAATTTAAATGATACAACACTAAAAAAAATATAAAAAGAATAATTATAACCAAAATCAAATCAACTTTAAAAATTATTAAAAAAAATATTTTAACCATATTCCCTACTCCCCCATAATCCATAAATAGATTTGCTAAATTTAGTAAACATGTTAAAAAAATAAATATAAAAAAACACCTGTATTTACTATGTATAAAAAATTCAAACTATATGTAAGAAATCGTATAGAGACTAGTCGAGGTATCAAAGTAATACACAAATGTCACAAGGCAAGGTGAGTGTACTAGTGTGCATACAGATTGATACTTAAATTGTTGCTTGGTTTCTAAATACATGACAGCGAACATAACAATTTAAATAGACAACTGACAAAGGGAATAACAAAACGAACTGGACAGGAAATAAATCTGTGAACTGGACATTCGGGCATAGAGTGTTGAACTGGACAGGAGTTAAGTCTGTGAACTGGACATTCGGTCATAGAGTGTTGAACTGGACAGGAGTTAAGTCTGTGAACTGGACATTCGGGCATACAGGCTGTTGAACTGGACATGAGTTGTTTCTTGGTAGGTCAGTAGTCTGTGTAGGGTATAGGCCTAAACAGGCCTATTGCCGCACACACCAAAATAACACTATTAATATGATTCTGTGAGTTCTGAGGTCTGAATCTGGGTACTTCCTTATTCTGGATCTGCGGCTTGTGTTGCGTCGTGTGGTTTTTCTTCCAACCACAGTATTGCTTGGATATTTCCTATGGTCATTCTGAGGGCTCCTCCGGCCGACTGGATTTCTGCTTGAAGTTCGTTATACTGGGAGGGCTTTGTTACACTATACAAATATTATACTACAAAATAAATAAGATGAACAAAAAACCAATATACTCTCGGATTTTCCACCAATATTTTCACCAAATAACAATACCCCTTCTGCTTTAAAAATTTTAAAAAATATGAAAAATTTAAAAACTATACAAAAAAATATAAAAAAAATAATAACAATGAATATTTACAAAAATCATATCTTGTTTTTTTTTCTAAAATTTTTATTAACACCTTAAACCTGTTAAAACACAACAAAAAAAACAAATCCACGAACAAATTAAATAAATACAACCCTAACTCAAAATCAGAGAATTTTGAATAAAAATTTCACTTAAACAACTATTTCATAAAAAGTGATTTCCTTCCAAAAGATTTAAATTAGAACTGCTTCAAAAACCGATGCCACCTAAATGATTTAGTATTTACATCATAAATCAAAGATTAATTTGAACTCTTACACTCATTTTAAAAAATTATTTTATAATTACTGTTAACATCAATGGAAATACCGTCAATGTTTTCATTAACAGTGGAGTAGAAACTTGTTATATTAATTTTTAAATAATTAAACAATTTAATTTATTAACAAACCGCAAGAAAACTTTTATTTACGTCATAACTTTTAATCAATCCCCTTTAAAAACAATTACTCACAAAATAATTTTTTCACTTTTTATTAATGGATATTTTGAAATTATCTCTATGGATATCTTTGATTTTATATATGATTTAGTTTTTGGATATGACTAATTATATGAATATGATTTAAATATTAACTGGAGGTAATAAATTATTGAATTTTCTCAATGTAGTTGTTGATAGTTTTAAGGAAAAATATAACTTACCAAACCAAAGATAGGATAAGAAATCTATTTATGCCTTACCCAACAAATATTATAAAAAGAATTAAAAAATTGATTTAAAAATAAATTTTGTTTTATTAGAATTGTTTTTTTTAAAACCAAAGAATTGGTTTAATTTTATGAAAAAAAAATACCTAAATAGATTAATAAATTAATCCAACAAATGTTTAAACCCCCCAAAAAAAACAAACTACTACCTGAAATTAATTAATTTATATATACTATTTTTTTAAAAAAAAAAACACAACTAAAATTTTTACTTATTTACACTTACATAGAAGAAGAAATTGTTATTTTTTGAGAATATATCAAAAAAAACCTTAAAAATGGATATATTTGATTTTTTAATTTGTTAGTTGGATATTTTATACTATTTATGCCAAAACCAAATAAAAAACTTCAAATATATATTGACTATTGAAGTTTCAACATTATCACTATTAAAGATATTGGTTTTTTTTTACTCATCAATGAATCTTTCAATTGGCTTAAAAAAGTTAAATATTTCATTAAACTTAATATTATCAACACCTACTACAATATACAAATTAACCCTAAAAAAAAATGGAAAACTATATTTAAATACCGTTACAGATTTTTTAAATATTTAATTATGTTTTTTGGGCTAACCAATACTCCAACATTTTTTTAAATATTTATAAACCACATTTTACACAATTATATTGATAAAATTTACATTGTCTACCTAGACAATATCCTTATTTACAGCAAGACTAAAAAAAAACACCATAAACACATTAACCTAATCCTAAAAACACTTGATAAATAAAATCTATGAATCACCTTAGAAAAATTGAAATTTGATACATTGGAAATTAAATTCTTAAAAACCATAATTATACCTAATAAAATTAAGATAGATTTCAAAAAAATATAAACCATTCAAAATTAACCTAAACCTAAGAATATTACTGATGTGTAATTATTTTTAGAATTTTATAATTATTACTGCCGCTTCATCAAAAAATACAACTTCATATCTACCACCTTTATTAAATTTATGAAAAAAAACATCAAATTTGAAATAATATCCTCAAAAATAAAAGTTTTTTAAATTTTTAAGAAAACCTTTATTTCTATATTTATTTTTTAATTATACAACCCAACTTTGTTCACCAAGGTAGAAACAAATACCTCAGTAGCAACTTTAGGAGTTTGTTTATTTCAACTATATTTAAATAACAAATAACACCCAGTTGTTTATATTTTTTATAAATTTGACACCACACAACTTTGATATCCCATTCATAATAAAAAATTTATAGCTATTGTGGAAACATACAAAAAATGGTGTGTTTACCTCCAAATTAAGGAACCCTTCACCGTTTTATCTAATCATAAAAATCTTATTTATTTTATAATTTTTAAAGAATTTAATTGATGATAAGTTTGATGGTGGGAGATTTTTAGCGAATATAACATAAAAATTCTCCATTTTAAAAAAAAAGAAAATGTTTTGGTTGACGCTATCAACCACCAATCAAATCTAATTAAAAATATAAAATTAGATAAAAAAGTTATTTTTAAAAAAAAACAGAATTATATTATTATTAATAAAATTTTAAATCTCACCAAACATTCTCTCAAAAACTCCTTTCATAAAAAACTCCTTAAAATATATAAAAACGATTCCGTTTCAAAAAAAATATTGGAAAATTTAATAAAATTTCCTAAACATTTTAAAATTTAAAACAAAATTATTCTATTCAAAAACACCTTTTACATCCCAACAAAAAAACTACAAACAAAAATCATCTCCCAACACCATGATACCTTAGCATACAATTATCTAAAAATTAATTGTATTTAAAAATTAATTATTAAAACTTATTTCTAACTCGAAATACGTAAATATATTAAAAAATATATTAAAACATACAACATGTGCTGTAGAAATAAATTTAATTGATATAAATCTTATAGAATATTACAACCTTACAATGTTTTTAGTGTATTTTTTAAAGTTATTATTTACAATTTTGTTTAAGGATTGCCATTAGTATGTGATTTTTTAACCAACACATTATATAACAAAATTTTGATTATAACTAACAAACTAACCAAAACAATTATTTTTATACCTTGGAATAGTTAATGGGAATTTAAAAAACTCCAATAAGTCTATAATTAATACATTTTTAACAAATATGGTATATAAATAAAGCATATCTTTAACCAAAAATTTTTTTTTATTAGTAAATTCTGGTAATTATTAATAAATTAAACAAGTATTAAATTTAATATTGTCACTAAAGAATATATTTAGATTGATGGAGCTTTAGAATGATTTATTCAAATTTTGGAAATTTACTTTAGAAGTTTTTTAAATTTTGCATAAATTAATTGGATTAGTTTGTTTTTGATGGTAGAATTTACATATAATACTTTTTTATATTTTACCTCGAAATATACATTCTATGAATTTTTAAAAGGATAGATATTGAAAATATTTTTGTCACCTCTTCAGTTTAAGAAAATTATGCCTGAAGTAAAAAAATATATGGAATTTATAAAAAATTTTTATAATAACTTTAAGAAAGACTTCTAATTTTCTCAAAAACAAATATCACATTATTACAACCAAAATTGAGAAGAAGTTTCTTCATTAAAAAAAAGAGATAAAATATATTTGTTTGTACGAAATTTAAAAATATGTTGTTTTAATAAAAAATTTGATTACCAAAAATTTGGTTTTTACATTATTAAGAAATAATTCAAAAAATATTAATACAAATTAAATATACCTGGATTAACTAGAATTTATAGAATTTTTTATATATTAGTCTTAGAACCTGCCCCACTTGGATTATGAAAAGATTCTAAGGACAAAAAAATTGAATATGATGATTTTACTGCATATAATGTCGACCAAATTTTTAACAAACCCAATAAAAAAAATGAATACCTCATAAAATAGTTTTTACCCTACAATCCAAAAGACAATTCATGGTAACCAGAAAACAATATATCACCTAATTTCATTCGAAACTATCTTAAGAACCCTCGAATACTCACTAAACAAAACACAACAGAATCTAAAAAGAAACGAAGAAGACCACAAAAATAATAAAAAATAAAAATATATATTTAATCTATTTACAAAAATAAACTAATAAATTCCCCCAACACATCAAAATCCACCAATTTAAAAACCACTTCATTTGTGATTTTCAAATTCTTTAATAAAATATTGTTTAATTAATTTAAAGTTTTATTTATAAAATAATTTATTGGTTTATAAATAAATTTTTTTGTTTGTATTTTAGGTTTGTTTTTATATGGATTATTTTTTTTAATATCTAGAAGTAATTATGCCTTCTCATGAGTATGGTTTTTATGATGTTTCTCGGTAATAATTTTTAATTCCTTTTGACAACAAATAATTTTTGTTGATAAATTTTTTAATTTTTTTATTGTTTGGTTCACCTCCACTTAAATTTTTTTAAATTTTGTATAAATAATTTTTAATTCAACTATCTTCTACTAATAAATTTGCGAAATATGCTCCATTACCCTGAAAAAATTAGTTAAAACATAAAATCATATATTAATTATATACTCATAAAAAATTACTATACAATTACTCTACCCTTACCTCACACACACTTAATAATAATTTAACAAACAATTTAAAAAATCCATTATTACCAAACACCTATAAAAATTTCTTATACAAAAATTATAAAAAATCATTATTTTTTCAAAATCATCAATATAATTATCAAAAAATTTCCAAAACCAATCACTAAACAATTTCTTATTAATTAAATTTAATTTATATCATTTATTAATTTTGTTTAAACTCATTATAAAAATATATTAATTATTCACAAAAATATTTAATAATTTAAATTTAAATTCTTAAAATTTTTTTAATTTTTATATTTTATATTATTATTGTTTACCTAATCATATATAAAAATATAAATCCTATACAAAAACCAAATTTACACAAAAAAATTATCTACACAAAACCACTTTTTTCACAAATTTTTGTTTTATACTAATAAAATAATTTTATATAGAAATAAAGATTATGTTAAACCCCACCCTACACAAAACATGTTATTTATATAAACTAAAATTTTATACAACCCTTGTATTTATATAAAACCACCTTCTAAAAAAATTTTATATAAAAAATTCCTTATTAAAATTTTTTTTTAAAAAAAAAAAATAATATCATAATTTCCCCATACTAAATATAATTTAATATGATAAATTTTCTAACTTGTTCCTTATTCACCACCTCCCCAATTTTACATGATAAGCACCAAAAAAGATATATCTAATTATAGGTTACATTCAGAAAAATATTTATAAATTCACACACAAATATTTATTTTGTTATTTGTATTTTGGAGTAATAAAATACAAACACCTGTTTAATATATTTTTATGTATGGTTGTATAGACTATACTGATATACATATATAGTTGTAAAGATTATATAGATATATGTATTTATATGTATAGTTATATGGATCATACTAACATACACCTTATTTTGTATGAGATATCATCATATATATAAGAACTCTTGAACAATAACAATTCTTAACTTACTTTAAAATTTCATCGGTCAACTCACTTAGTTATTTACCCAATATATTTAAATATCTAGAAGTATTCTTACTTCTATATATTATTATATTTTTATATTATTTATTTATTTATTTGTAAATATACATATTTTTTTTTTAAAATTTAAGTAGTTAAGTAGAAAGAACAGCTTAACAGAGTGAGCTAGTTGTTTTAGGGAATCCTATTAGGAAGACCTGGGACAGGTGTAACATTTATTTAATAATTTGTATTTGATATTACCCATATTCAAAAACTACTCCACAAATTTCATACATCCCATCCTAATTGATTTGATTTCCCCACTTGATATATCAGATTTTACAAACTTATTTTTTTATCATTTAAAAAAATTAAATAAATTAATTAGAATTTTTCAATACCCTAATATTATTTAAGATATTTTTTTTGTATTAGATTTTCTTGATATTCAAACACCAGAATTTAAATACATCAACCTATACCACAAAGTTCTATAGCTACAGGTTGAATTGGTTAAAACTAAACAAAACACTCTAACAGAAATACCCCCTATAATCTTGAAAATGGAATAATCTAAGAATATCAGTAATGGGGAATCCATTTACACAATAAATTAATTATTTAATAAAACTATGACTTTAAGCAATATTTTTTAGCCAAACCAAAAAATTAACTTAAAAACCAATATTTTTAAAAGAAACCAAAAAATTTTAATTTTATTTAATCAAAACTAGAATTTATTAAAATTAGAAAAATTAAAATTTGAAAATTTGGAATTTAAAACATTAAAAAAAAATTTAAGTATAAGAAATTTAAAAAATTCACCCCTCATAGATACCCTACACAAAAATAATTATTAAAAATTTATACCACCTAAGATTAGTAAAAAATACTGTTACAGCAAAAAACTTACTAAGATTCTAAACATCAGATCAGAACATTAACAGGATGTTGATGTTAAAAGAAAAAATTATGTAATGAAACTTTTTTAACATAATAAACTCCAAGCAAAAATCTAGTTAGCCAAAAAAGTTTTTAAAATGATTATAAAAAATATTTAAACAATACTATAATTAAAAAAAAAACTATATGATGTAATATAAATTGTATGTTACACCTGTCCTAGGTCTTTTTATTTAAGATTTTTTAAAATAGCTAGCTCACTCTATTGAGCTGTTCTTTTTATTTAACTACTTAAGTTTTAAAGGGAAGTATGTGTATTTATGAGTAGGTAAGTAGATGATGTAGAAGTGTAATAATATATAGAAGTAAAATATTTTTAGATATTTAGGTATATTAAATAGATAGTTAAGTGAGTAAGTTGATTGATGAGGTTTAGAATTAGAATTATTATTGTTTAAGAGGTTTTATATATATAATAAAGTTTTTATATATTTATGGTTAGTTATTGTGGTTAGTGTAGGTAGTTGGGTTAGAGTATTGATTATATAAGTTATTAATTAATTAGTATTAGTTAGTAAATGTATTGTATTAAATTTTAATAGTATTGTTTAATAGTTTAATAATATAGATATTAAATTGTTTGAGGAGGGTAATTTTAAAAAATAAATATATATTTTTTTAAATTATAAGTTGATGATTTTGATAAGTAAAATTCCAAAAAATTATAATTTGAATAATTCTATAAGATAGAAAAGTGATGAAAAAAAAATTATATTTATTATATTAAATTATTTTATATTGGGATAAAATATAATTTGGTTATAATATTATTTTTTTTTTTATGGGAAATTTTTTGTAAGGAATTTTTCGTGCAGGATTTTTTGATGTAAAGAAGATAATATTGATAAATTTTGTTTATAAAAAGGATTTTCCATATAAAAGAAGTTGCTATATGAGATTTTTTGTTAAAAAAATTTTATGTAAGGGATATTTGGGTATGGGATTTTTTTTGTATAGAATATAATTATATAAGTAATAAATATATATAAGATTTTTTTTTTTTTTTTTTAATTTAATTCAAATTTAAACTATTAAATATTCTTTAAATTATTTAATTAACATAATAATATGTTTTTAAATAAAATTAAAAAATTAAAATTAAAGTTTTTTTTTGGTAAATTTTTTAGAATTTTTTATTGGTATGTATTAGTGTAAAAATTTGAAAGTTATGGTATTGAGGTAATAATTGCATATAATTATTATAAAAATTAGAATTATAATTGTTTAATATTGGATAAAATAAAGATATATTTAGTTTATATTTGTTTTAGGAGATTTTATTGTAATATAATTTTTTATATATATATTTTTTTAGGGTAATTTTAATTTTGTAAATTGATTATTTTTTAGTAGAGAAAATTTTGGATTTATATTTTAAAAAGATTTAAAAGTTTATTAAAGTAAATAAATAATTAACAAAAATTTAAAAAGAAATGTTAAGATTTATTAAAAAATTTTAAATAATTATAATTAAAATAATTTATTGTTAAAAGAAGTTGGAATTTATTATTTAGAAATATTATGAAAGTATAGTTCATATAGAAGTAATGTTAGAAAAGGAGGATGTTGTGAAAGAATTAGTAAAATTTGTGGTTGAAAATTTTTTTAAAATAGTTGATTATTTTATGGATTTAAATAATATAGATATTTTAGGGGTAGAATTTGTAGTTTTTATGGTAAAGTTTTTTGTTATTCTGGAATAAGATATTATGATAAGTTTTTAGGAGGGTTTTGGGGGTATGTTTTTGGATAAATTTTTTAATTGTTGAATAATTCTTTTTTTGTTTTTTTTTGTTTTTGTATTTTGTAATCAATATTAAAAATGTCGTAAATTTTTTTAGGAATTTTATATATATAAAATTTATTTTTTACCATAGGTGAAGATTTTTTTTTGATTTTGTTATCAACATATCTAATTCTTTTTAGGTTGTTTATGTTTTTTCTTTAATTTTTTGGTGTTTTGTTTAGCAAATATCCTAAATTGTTTTAGATAAGATTGGATGAGGGTGAATAAAATATTTTTCTCAAACTACCAAAAATTATTTTCTGGGCCATAGGGTAAAAACCATCTCACAAAATATTTATTATTTTCATTAAATTTTTTAAGAATCCTATCAATGTTGTATTCAATAAAGTTGTCATCTTCAATTTCGTCATCTCTAAAATCTTCTCATAATCCTAATGGAGCAAATTCTAGAATTGATATGTGAAAGATTTTATAAATTTAAATTAGTCCAAATATGTCTAATTTGTATTAATATTTCCCAAATTATCTCTTAACTATATAAAAACCAAATTTCTAATATCCAAATTTTTTATTAAAACAACATAATTTTAGATTTCATACAAACAAATATACTTTATCTCCTTCTTTAAAAAAAAAAACTTTTTCTCAATTCTAATTATAATAATAAAACATTTTTTCTTAAGAAAATTATAAATTTTTTCTCAAATTATCATAAAAATTTCTCATAAATTCTATATAATTTTTTGCTTCCAATACAACATCCTTCAATTAAAAAAATAACAAAAAGGCTTTTAAATTCCATCCTCTTAAAACTTCATACAAAATATATTTATTAATTAAATATTATAAAATATTATATATAAATTCAACCATAAACAAAAAGCTAATCCAATTATTTTAAACAAAATTGAAAAAAATTTCTAAGATAGATTTCGAAAATCTAAATAAAACATTCAATAACTCCATCCATTTAAACATATCCTTTAATAACAATATTGAACTTAATACCTCTTTAATTCATACTAAATTGCCAAAATTTAAAAGTAAAAAATAAATCTCAATCAAAAATATATTTAACTTATATACCATACTTACTAAAAACATATTAATCATAAATTTGTTGAAATTCTTTCGCTTCCCATTAACTATTCCATAATATAAAAATAACCATTTTAATCAATTTACAAATTATAACCAAGATTTTGTTATATAAAAAGTTAATTAAAAAATCCCTTACAAATAATAATCCTTAAACAAAATCATAAATAATAATTTTGAAAAATACACTAGAAACATCATATAATTATAACATTCCATATAACTTATATCAATTAAATTTATTCCTACAGCACATATTGCACATTTTAATATATTTTTTTATATATTTGCGCATTCCAGGTTAGAAATAAATTTTAGTAATTAATTTTTACATACAATCAATTCCTAGATAACCATACACTGGGGTGTTATAATATTAAAAAATAATTTCTATTTATAATTTTTTTATCAAAATATAAAAAATATTTTTAAATAAAATGATTCTATCCTAGATTTTAAAATATTTTAATAAATCTGCTAAATTTTTTAAGATTTTTTTTAAAACAAAATCATCTTTATAGATTTTAAGAAGTTTTTTGTGAAAAAAATTTTCAAAAAAATATTCAATAAAATTAAGAATTTTGTTAATAATAATGTGGTTTTGTTTTTTTTTAAAAATAACTTTTTTATCTAGTTTAATATTTTTTACTAGATTTGGTTGGTGGCTAATAACATTGGTTAGGGTATTTTCTTTTCTTTTGAAGTGGATAATTTTTATATTGTATTTGTTGAGGGTTTCCCACCATTGAATTTATCTTCGATTAAGTTTTTTGGTAGTTATAAAGTATATAAAGTTTTTATAATTGAATAAGATAGTGAAAAGTTCTTTAATTTGGAAATAAACACGCCACTTTTTGCATACTTCCACAATAGTTATGAATTTTTTGTTATGAATAAAATATCAGAACTATGTGGTGTTGAATTTATAAAAAATATAAGCAATTAAATGTTATTTATTATCTAAATAGAATTGGAGTAAGTAAATTTTTAAAACTACTACTAAAATATTTATTTCTACCTTAGTAAACAAAACTAGATCATAAAATTAAAAAATAAAAATAAAAATGAAAACGTTTTTAAAAATTTAAAAAACTTTTATTTTAAAGGGTATTATTTTAAACCTAACATCTTTTTTAATAAGTTTTATAAGGGCGGTAGATATAAAACTATATTTTTTTATAAATTATTAATAATAATTATAAAGTTTTAAAAACGATTGTACATCAATAACATTTTTAAGTTTAGGTTAATCTTAAATGGTTTAAATTTTTTTGAAGTTTATTTTGATTTTATTAAATATAATTATGACTCCTAAAAATTTAACTTTTAGGTTGTTAAATTTTAATTTTTTTAAAACCACTTGTAAGTTTTATTCATTAAATACTTTTAAAACCAGATTAACATGTTTGTAGTGTTTTTTTTTAGTTTTGCTATAAATAAAAATATCATCTAAATAGATAATATAAATTTTATTGATATAATCATGTAAAATATAATTCATAAATATCTAAAAAAAAACCAAAGTATTAATCAAACCAAAAAACATAACCATATACTTGAAAAACCCATAACAACATCTAAATACAATTTTCCATTCTTCTCCAAAATTAATCCTTATATTATAGTAAACATTAATAATATCTAATTTAATAAAATGTTGAGTTTCTTTAAACCAATCAAAGGATTCGCTAATAAATAAAAATAAACCAATATCTTTTATAATAATAGCATTAAAACTTCAATAATCAATACATATTCAAAGCTTTCCATTAAGTTTTGGCACAAATAAAATAGAATATCTGACTAGTGAATTAAAAAATCAAATATATCCATTTTTAAAATTTTCTTCAATATATTCTCTAAAAGCAGTTGTTTTTTTTTTTATACAAACATAAATAAATAAAGATTTTAATTATATCTTTTCTTTTAAAAAAATAATATGTGTAAATTAATTGATTTCAAATAATAATTCATTCTCTTCTAAAAACTTAAATATTTGTTGGATTAATTTATTAACCCATTTAGGTATTTTTCCCACATAAAATTAAACTAATTTTTTAGTTTTAATAAAAACGATTCTGATAGAACGAGGTTTATTTCAAAGACAATTTTTTAATTCTTTTTATAACATCTGCTAGGTAAAACGTAGGTAAATTTTTTGCCCAATCTTTAATTTTCTCATGAAATATATTTTTTTTTAAAATTATTAACAATCACACCAAAAGAATTCAATTATTCCTTATCTAAAACTAATAACTAAGTCATGTTTGTACAACCAGTTGTATCCAAAAACTAAATCATAAATAAAGTCAAAAATATCCATAATAATAATTTCAAAATACCCGTTAATAAAAAATAAAAATATTATTTCATAAATGATTGTTCCCAAAAAAGATTGGTCAAAAACTATAACATAGATAAAAATTTCTTTGAAAATTCTAAATAAATTAAATTGCTTAACCATTTAAGAATTAATATAGCAAGTTTCTACTCCACTATCAACAAGAACATTAACGGTGTTTTTATTAATATTAACAATAATTATAAAATAATTTTTTAAAGCAAATATAAAAATTCAGATCGATTTTTAATTTGTGACGCAAAGGCTAAATCATTCAAATAACATCCGTTTTTAAAACCAATCTAGTTTAAATTATCGATAAAAAATTCATCACCATCATAATCATCATAAAGGTCAAAATAATATCCATTACTAGCTTCATCAATACAAACTATACATACTTTATTATATTTATAACTACAAAAAAAAATAACAATTAAATTATTAAAAACCTTTTAGAAAAAATTATTAATAAATTTTTTTATTTCAAAATATTTTTCTTAAACATAGATTTTTAATTCATACCAAAAAGATAATTTATCAAGATAGTATAAATATAGCCATCCCTCTTACTATAAAATATTTTTAATCATAAAAACATATTGATTTCTTATATATACTACCCATCAGCAAGCATGTTTCCCACAAAAGTTTAGATTTTGATAAAATTAATATTCTAATTATTAAAAATATCAAATTTTTTAAAGATAAAGGTAGCAGTACCAAATTAATTTCTACAAAATGGTTTCATAAAATAAAAGCATCTCTTCTTCATAAAATTTTTTTGTAGTATATACCACAGTATAGCAAATTTCATCTCAAAAATATTCGAAAGGAGGGCAACCATCTTAATGAACATATAATTGGATAATAGTGCGAAAAAAAAATTTAATAAGGTAATGATAACAAACTTATAAAAAAGGTACAAAGAACCAGAATATATTGACAATATAATTATATTTGGTGTATCAATACTAATTTTTTGTATATATGATATATAGATGTAATTATTTGCCGTACATTATGCATCCAACCTATCAAGAATTACATAATTGACAGATGGTATCTTGTTTATGGTATCTAAATTTAATAATCTTGAGGTTTTGTGGAGTAAAGTTAAAATAATAAAAAGTGATTGGGTTAAAGATGGTGTGGTGGTAGATTTATTAGTTATTTGCAAGGTGTTATCTATAAAATTTTGTTATGGTATGGTGAATTGCTATTTGGTATGTTTAATTTTTTGATCAGATAAATTTTTGGGTTAGGTTATATTTAATATTTTTTGCAATATAAGTAATATAGCATGTTAAGCACCAAAGTGTTTGTAATCCAAAAAAATTTTAAATGATTTTTTAGTTATCAATTATTTTCTTACAATCGATGTATTGTTGTTGTTGTTTATTAAGTTTTGGAGGTGGTGAAGAAGGAGTAATATTTTTTTTTGAAAAGAAATATTTATTATTATTTTAGTTGCTACTTGATTTTAGAATTTTAACAATGCATAATTGTTAATAGTGTTGGGTACAGCAAAATTAATTTTAAAAGTAAATTACAAAATATTAAAAAAAGTTTTTGGAGTCTTCATAAATAAATCATTTGTATTGGTTATTTCAATAAAAATAGTTTTACCAAAATCGTTTGTTTGGTTTGTGTGTATAAAAAATATAAATTCCTCATAAAAAATTATTCCAAATCCAATGGTATTTTTTTTAGTTAAAAAAATATAAAGAATAATCAAAAGAAAAAATAACAACTTGCATACTTTCATCTTCATTATTAATAATTGATTTTGGAGTTGGCATTTAAACATCTAAGTCTATTTCTTTTTTTGATAAAGAAAAGATTTTTCTTTTTAAGATTTGTTGTTAAATTCTCTTAAAATTTTGGGTAATAAATTAAGTTATTCAAATTGAGGTGGTTTTCTTATTTTTTGTGTTGCAAAATTGATTTCTGTGTTGTGTGTTATTTTGTAGTTCTTCAGGGCAGTTGTTCTTAAAATATCCTATTTTATTACAATTCCAACACAAAAAAACGTTGGATTTTAATAATTTATTAATAATATATCATTTTTAAAAATTTCGAGTAGTGTTTAAATCCATAAAAACTGGGTCAAAAATTTTTTTCAACTACCATCCTCCTAAACTATTTTTTTTCCATTAATTATTTAATAAACTAATATTGTTATTTTTGAAGGTTGATTTTTTTTTATTTTAAGGTTAAGAGGGAGTGGAGGTATTTTTCTAAAAAAATTTTAATTAAAAGTTGATAATTTTTACCTAATAAATAATATTATTTATTTTGATGATATAAATTTACATTTCCCTATAAATAAAATCTTTTTTAATCATTTTGTATTCAAAAATCTTTGTCTAAAAATATAATTTAAGTTTATTTGTGGTTCAATAAAAAAGGTGCTTATCATCATATCTAATAAGAAAAGCATATTAATCAAAAAATTAAAAATACATCCTAACAGAGTTAGTCTATCGAATATTATCAATTTTACAAAATACTTCTTCAACCTTATTTTTGTAGTTATACTTCTATCAAAAAAACTTAACAAAGCTAATATAAAAAATAAAAATCTCATAAATATCAAAAATTTCAATAAATTATTTAAAATAATATTCATTATATTTTTTCTTATAGGAAAAATAAATTTGAAGGATGATTCCTTCAAAATACATACTAACAAATCAAATTTTAGAAACATCATTTAGAAATCTTCCAACTTAAAATACAAAAAAATTATCAAATTAATTAAAAAATTAATCAAGTTTTTCAAATTGTTTTTTATATTTGATTGGTTTTTTTAATTTTGGTGGTTTGTAAGTTTTTTTTGGGAAAAATTTTTTGAGTTGTTTAATTTGTTTTTTTATGTTTATTATTAATTTAATGGTATTTGTTTCAATTTTGATTGTAGCTTTTTTTTTATTTTTTTTTTCACTAGATTCATTGTTTTTTTTTTTCTTAATATTAAAGTTGTTGGGGTGGTTGGTTTGTAGGTTTAGGTTGTTTATCGATACTTTCTGTATCTTAAATAGCAATATTGTTAAGTGCAGTGGATATTTTTGTTATGGATTGATTTAGTTAGTTGTTTATTCTGTTTATGGTGTTTTTGAAGTGGTATGATTTAGTACTATTGTTATTGCCTGGGTATTTGTACAATAATAAGTGTTTTAGGTTGTTTTTTTGTTTGTTTATATAAAATCATTGTGTTGTTGTGGTTTTATTTTTATGATGTTAGTTTTTTTTTTATATGGGGATTTTTTTTTTTTGGTAGTGTTTTTTTTTATGTAGTTTGAATTGTTTTTTATATATATATGTTTTTTTTGTCTTTGAGAATTGGATTGGTTAAAGTGTTACACCTGTTTTAAGTTTTTTTATTTAGGATTTTTTAAAATAGCTAATTTATTCTATTGAGTTGTTTTTTCTACTTAATTGTTTAAGTTTTAAAGGGAAGTATGTGTATTTATGAGTAGGTAAGTAGATGATGTAGAAGTGTAATAGTATATAAAAATAGAGTGTTTTTAGATATTTAGGTATATTGGGTAAATAGTTAAGTGAGTAAGTTGATTGATGAGGTTTAGAACCAAAATTATTATTGTTTAAGAGGTTTTATATATATAATGAGGTTTTTATATATCTATGGTTGGTTATTGCGGTTAATGTAGATAGTTGGGTTAAAATATTGATTATGTAGGCTATTGATTGGTTAATATTGGTTAGTAAATATATTATGTTAAGTTTCAATAGCATTGTTTGATGATCCAATAATATAAATACTGGATTGTTTGAGAAAAATAATTTTAGAAAGCAAATACATGCTTTCTCAAACCACAAACTAATAATTCTGATAAACAAAATTCTGAAAAATTATAATTTAAATAATTCTATAGAATAGAGAGGTAACAAAAAAAAAATCATATTTATCATGCTAAGCTATTCTGTATCAGGACGAGATATAGCTTGGTCATGACATTGTAGATTTAAAATAAAAAAATATCCAAATTTAGATTTTGCAACTCACAAAATTATATTATTATTGTTAATTTAGTATATATGGTAGAAGGTTTATTTAAACCTTTACCCTACACAAATTTCCAAATTATCAAAAAATAATTTATATCCAATTCAACATTTTATATATCTGAATATCCAATTCAGATTTATCTCCTATCCAATTTAACACTCTATACCCAAATATCTAGTTTATAAATTTAATTTTTATCCAATTTAACACTTTATACCCAAATATCCAGTTTACAAACTTACCTTCTATTTAATTTATTTTATTATTTCCTTTGTCAATTGTTTATTTAAATTATTATATTCACTATTATATATTTAAAAACCAAATAATAATTTAAATATTAATCTGTATACACACTAGTACCTCATCTTGTTTTATAACATTTGTGTATTATTTTGATATTTCGACTAGTCTACATACGATTTCTTACATTAACCATATTTTATCCTAATATAAAAATATTTTAATATAATAAATATATTTTTTATTTTATTATTTTTTTATTTTATAAAATTGTTACACCTATCCCAGGTCTTCCCCTTCAAATTTCCTAAAACAACTAGCTCACTCTGTTAAGCCATTCTCTCTACTTAACTACTCAAATCTCAAAAAAAAAATATATATATTCACAAATAAATAAGTAAATAATATAAAAGTATAACAATATATAAAAATAAAAATACTTCTAAATACTCAAATATATTAGTAAATAACTAAATAAATTGACCAATAAAGTTCTGAAGTAAACTAAAAACTATCATCATTCAAGAATTCTTATATACATGATAAAGCTTCATACAAAACAGGGCGTATGTCCGTATAGTCCATACAACCATACATGTAAATATATATATCTATATAATTCTTACGACCATACATATATATCAATATGATCCATATGACCATACATACCAGATATATTAAGCAGATATCTACACTTCATTATTCCAAAACACAAATAACAAAATAAATATTTACATAAAAATTTATAAATACTATTCTAGGCGTAGCCCATAATTGGATATATTTTCTTCTATGCTGGTCATGTAAGGTTGGGGAGGCAGTGAATGGGGGCCAGACTGAGATGTTTGTCATGCCAAGCCATACTCAGTATGGGGAGGCCATGACAAAAATTATTTAAACTATAATTTCTTAAAATCTTATTTGTTAAGATTATTAATTTGTTTTTCCATATTCATGTTTATTTTTATAAAATATTTTTTATTTTAGATATGATAATTTAATATTTATATTATTAGATTATTTAGCAATATTTTATATTACCAATTAATTTATAATTACCTAATCTAATTATCACGGCCTCCCCATACTGAGTATGGCTTGGCATGACAAACATCTCAACCCAGCCTCCATTCACCACCTTCCCAACCTTATATAACAGACACAGAAAAAGATATATCCAATTATGGGTTATACCTAGAAAAACACTTATAAACTCACACACAAATATTTATTCTATTAATTATATCTTGGAATAATAAAATGCAGACATCCACTCAACACATCTAATATATATAATCATAAGGACCATACCAACATACATATATAGTCATAAGGACCATATAGACATACATACCTACATATATAATCATATAAACCATATAAACATACACCCTATTTTATATAAAACTCCATCATATATATAAAAACTCTTAGACAATAACAATTCTTAACTTATTTTAAAACCTCATCAATCAACTCACTTAATTATCTACCCAATATACTTAAATATCTAAAAGTATTTTTACTTCTATATATTGTTACACTTCTATACCATTTACTTATTTACTTATAAATACATATATTTTTTTTTTGAAATTTGAATAGTTAAATAGAGAGAATAACTTAACAGAATGAACTAACTATTTTAAGAAATTCCACAAAAAAGACCTAGGACAGGTGTAACACTAATAATTTTGCCTAATTAAACAACTTTGATTAATTAGATAATCTTACCTAATATAATAATATCTCATTTTATAAACATATATATCTATTCATATAAAACTTTATTATATATATAAGAATTTTTAAATAATAATAATTCTCAATCTTTCTTAAAATTTTATTAATCAATTTACTTAATTATCTATCCAATATATTTGAATATTTAAAAATATTATTATTTTTATATATTATTATACTTCTATACCACCTACTTATCTACTTATAAATACACATATTTCCCTTTTGAGATTTGAGTAGTTAAGTAAAGAAGAACGGCTTAACAAAATGAGCTAATTGTTTTAGGAAATCCTACTAAGAAGACCTGGGACAGGTGTAACAGGTAGGGTGTTTGCAGGCAGGATATTGGTTTTTTAAGGCGTGGATTTCTACCTGAAATTCATTATGCTGGAAGAGCTTTGTTACAATTTTTATTATTTTTATTATTTTTATTATTTTTATTATTTTTATTATTTTTATTATTTTTATTATTTTTGCTGTTTTTGTTATCCAATTAAAAACTCCGTTTTGACCGAAAAACTTGGTAAAACAACACAAAATTTTGGTAAGCGAAACCCCGTTATGGGCGAAAACGGAGTATGGAATAATAGTTAGGATTTCGCCGAAATCCAGAAACTTATAGTAGTTAGGCTATCCAAGATAAGCATGTTGATTTAATATATTTGACATTATAAATCTCCGGTTCTCTCTAGTAGATCTACTAACCTACCTAATCCCATGCGGTTCTGTGTGGGACTTTCTGGTTTTCACGTTATAGAACATAGCGGAAGTAGATATTCTTCCGATCAGTCAGGTCAAGGAAGGCCATTTTGTCCCTCTCCTCTTCGCTAAGGCCATCGATTTTGTCCCTTCTTCTGTTTTCCAGGCGCAGGATGGCGTATAGAACCCCACAGAGGAAGATCACAATGCAGTAGCTAGAAATTCATATCAGCATTGTACTGGACCGTAGAATCCACGCTGTGATTGAGCATGAGGAGTATCAAAATTGAACTAACCAGACAATTACGCCCGTCCACAACATTGGATAGTGCTGCTTCACCGTCTGCGATTTAACTAGTAATGGTCCAACGATCTACAGCAGTCTTGTTAGTCTGGAATCCTCTTCGAGACAATTTCAAGATGCATGGATTCCGCTCACATTTCCAACGCAGTACGCCACAAAGATTGAAGCCGCCAGAAAACTCTTTTTCGTGGCACCGGCTACGTTTGCCATACCCGTTGATATAATCAAGCCAACTACAGGACCAAAAAATCCGATAATCTGGTATCCTGCAACCGGAACCGCCCTATTGCTCCAGTCGCTCGCCCATATCATAGCACAGCCAACGACGACGGGTAGCGAATATATTACCATCTGAATTATCCTCGAATCTTTGAACCTTGCGCTAACCCATCCGCTGAGCAAGATGAAAATGAAGCAGATTGCGCCCAACGGGAACTGCAATAGTATCGACTCCAGTGGAGTATATCCAAATGTTGAGACAATTAATGGCCCGAAGCCGGAGACTCCTCCGTTGATAATGTATGCCGCCGCCATCATAAGTGTTATAATCCAGATCTTCGGGTCTACCAATGCCTCTAGAACCTGTTCCACCTTTAGCTTCTGACACCGAACCCCAGTCTGGCCAATCCTCAATCTTTCCACCGCAACTTTTCTCTCCTCTTCCGTCAAGAACCAGGCTGTACCAATGCTGTTAGGTATGCTGAAGCATGCCAATCCGAACACGACCGTCAAAGCGCCTGCGAAGAGGTAAATGTACTGCCAGCTTCTCAGATCTGCTTCTATCTGACTGAACCCATAGTTCAAAGCCCCGCCGATAACTGTCCACCCACCTGTTGCCGAGAACCACCAACTCTGCCGAAGAGCTTGTTCCTGTTGGGTATACGTCCCCGACACGATCGTCATAAACGCGGTCGGTATAATACTCTCGACAAAACCAAGGAAGAAGCGTTGAACATAGAGGGTTTTGTACGACTTAATGCCTGCGGTAGACATGACTATTCCGCCCCAGATGATTATGACCCACGGGAGAACACGGGGGTATGGAAATCGTTGAAGAAGGAAGGTAAGTGGGTACAAGCCCCCCAGCATACCAAAGTAAAACAGTGAGGTGGCCCATGATAGACGGGTCGTATCGCGCGTCGGAGGTGTGGTAGAGGAATCGATTAGAATAAGAGAAAGATCTGTCGTCATTCCAAAAAGTGCTGCAGCACCAAGAATAGCCTGTCACCCATGCTTCTTAGTAGAGCCTCCCTTGTGTTGCAAGCGTTATATTTTTTTGCAAAAGAATCTGGTACCTTGTCATAGTAGGTGAAACCATATCCGATCCACATTAGCGGAATGTAGTAACGGTCGATTTTCCGAACAACAGTCTTTTCTAGGGCGCTGTCGATTGACTGTGCTCGATCGGGGACAATTGTTGCAGCGATATCGCGGTCGGCAGGTGCGACTTTCGCGATATCAACGGCAACGTTCTCTTCGTCCGGATTGCCCATGATGGTGATTTTAGATACTCAGGCTGCTAACAAGAGGTACTTGGTGAGAAGGGTTTCCTACCGACCAACATGGATATGCAGGCGCAAATATTTATATTATTCTCATAGATCAGGTCGAAACCCCACCTCGCCTCCGGTATCGCCTCCAACCTGGGCGCGGAATACAAGCCCACTATGCAGTTTTAAGCTTGGTAGGACGCTGAGGCCATCCCGTGCTGAGATAATTTTACGGCCCGAGGAGATCAGTCGGGATGCTGGCAAGGGGTTCGTTATCATGCCGCCGAATCGGACCAAACGGTAATCGGCCCGGTGTTGGAGGCCTATCCTATAGAAAAAAAGAAAAACAACAAAGTTGGAATTTCTACAGAACAGGTTAATTCCTTAAGTCCATATAAATATAACCTTGGTATTTAATAATCAGCATGTTCTTAACCAACACCAACCGATATATGATAATATCGGGCTAAGATAGTGGCCTATATAATAAATAGAAGAATTAAATAAATTTCCGTTCTTATGAAAGGTGTAAGTTTGTGGGAATGGATGTGTAATTTCAGGAATCCATATCTTATATTCATAATCCTATTAATATCTACTGCTGCCGCTGTCGCTGCCGCCACTGCTCCTCCTGCTGTCTTCTTAGTTCTTCTGCCTTCTTCTCCTCCCCTTTAGTTTTGGATCCGGATATACAAGAAAGGACTGCCCATAAAGCCCAGCACACAATAACAATACAGAGCCCAACAACCACAATTACTACACCTAACAGGATCGGATGACACACAAACGTTAACAGCATCGCAAGAAGAAAGAAGCCTAAGCCTAAACATTGGCCTGCACCCGGTTTGTTAAGCGCCACACCCCATCTTGGTACCTGCGCCCCGGTGAGAGGGCCATATACTTTTGATAATGCGTCTAGCGCGAGAACTGCTGGCGGGATACTAAACAATATCGCCATTATCCAAAAATACTTAAAGGCAAGTTCGTACTTCCCAATGCAAACAACCACAATACTAGCCACATTATAAATCATAGTAAGAATCATGAACGCGGCAGTAGCCTCCCACATCCGATGCACCTGTCTCAAGTTGACGTTATGCATGTAAATATCTCTTCTTTCTCCGTTTCCATTTTGAAGGGCGCCGTCGGGAAGAATTAAGGGTTGTAGGAACGATTTGGTACATTCTTTGGAGTATTGATTAAAATCTGTACCATTGTTGTCATAAATGTTACAGCGGCCGGAGAAACCAAGGTATAAATACCTGGGTTGCTCGATGCGATGGGTTAGAGGATTTATGCCTGTATAGTTGTCTGCTCGGTAGATTTCGAGAGAGAGTGTGTCACTAGATGTTGTTCAATGAGTATGACCGATGTTTTAACCTTTTTAGGAAGAGATTGGTAATAAACCTACTTGAACTGGGGGTGGAGGTCAATAGAAATCATTGCAAATATCGTAGCCGATGGGTATATGTTTCCAAGAAAGACGAGGAGAATAAACACAAATGATGCTATAAATTTTATCCGAAATATAGATCAGCTTCCCTTCATATCCAGACGCTGTACTATGTTCGGCAGGGATTAAGGATTATACATACTGATATTGGCGAAGCAGAACCAAGCGGCTCCGATACGGCCTTTCATTATTTTAAGGACCCAGTGTTCGGACCGTTTGTTATAAGGGTCGGCGCTTTGGACGTCCATTTGAGACTCGTCCCTGTGCATGACTGTTCGAGGATATATTATATATTGAAAAAAAAAAGGGAATAATAAAAGATATCAGAGAAGCGATGTATTTTCTGTGAGGTGACTAGAGTAGATTTTATCCGCTGTTCTGGATTGATAGAGAAAGAGAAATAGAGAGAGAGACGGTTCTCGTTATATACACCTTAACTCACTATCACAGCCATCCCGTGTTGCTCTTTACTGGAAGACCAGTACTGGCCAGTAAAACTCCGACCAACTGTTCTTCAACGTCGCGGGCGCACAAGAGTCCTTGGCTCTAGACCCCAAACCCTGCAAAAAAAGTTCAAAGTCAAAATTTGGACATCATGCCCAGACTTTTTATTGCTTCCAGGACTAAGCCCATGCATTTCACTAATTCACTATCGCCACCGCAGGACTCTGATTTCCTGGTTGACTCTTTAGGCCAAGAAGCGGCAGTGATGGAATGGAGGGGGTAGAGTTATAACCCACCTTGGCGGCGCGAAGACGGGGTATTGACGAAGGGTTACTGAGATTGTATACATGCATGCTGCGGGGGGTTCAGATCTGAGCGCAAGGCTGATAGGTTTTACTAATACCGCAGAAATACAAGTACAATAACTTGCCGATTCTCTAGCGCCCGCACTGCATACTGCCCCACTCGGTGAAACATGAGATTGCGCACGCTATTTTTGGCGCTTAGAATTTACCCCTTGTATCGAATAGCAATCGCACATAGACGACTGCTGTATGCAGATAAGATAACAATTAGATTTGGAGCATTAGTTGTTGTTCATCAAGACGGGCTGAAGGTGCTTGCACCTATCCGTTTCTTGGCCAGCCACATTTCCCGCACACACAGCTATTCAACCTGTCAGTCGGGGGCTGAGGTTGTTCGATCTAGGTTTGTTAACGACTTCAAACGAATTGTGTGAAATCGCCGCAAAACCGTCGAAAAGTCAGTTCGCTTTCAAAGCGCAGTATCAACGGAAGCTGCAATTGGAAATTCACCCTTAATTCGCCCGTTTGACTATGTCTTGACAAACTCACACAGCAATGTCAACAAAATTTAGTTATGCCATAACTATGCTTCAACAGCCTCAACACCACCACCACAACCACGTGACGGGTTTGAACAACACCTTTCGCGGATTCTGAAATGGTGAAATCGAGGGAATAGCTTCAGGCATAGCCTCAGGGTTATACGAATGGCCTCAGCAGCATGGTGCTGATGATGGCTTCCGTCACAACTTTACCGGCTTCACCAACATACGTTGGCGATGTGGTGTTGGAGCATTACTAGCGCTGGGATTTTGAGCCTTGCACAAGACGTCAACAGCAGCTTCAACAAGACCTCTCGTACAAGGCTCCAACAGTACTAATACTAACTTCAACAAGACTCTAGTGTCAAAAGCACTTTTCCGACACCATCAGCCAACGATTCGAATCGGACTTCAACTTTTATACGGGGATATATCAGGAGTCTTATTGGAAATTGAAGGGTTTTGTTAAAAATTTCGAGTTATTTACAACAATACAAATTTATATGGTGTTATTAATAAATTAGGTTTGGTGAGTTTGTATAAGATAGCTTCCCTTAACGGCAAGGTGCAGATTGGATAGGCCGGATTCGTATGGGATAGCCTCTAACAGAACCCCAGCGTTAGAGGCAGAATACATTAGATTTTGTAAGATGAAATTGGCCGATATTGGACCTATGTTCCTAGCCTACTTTGGTGATTTATATATAAAGGAAAGAATAAAATAGGGAGTATCTCGATTAAATTAACATGTTTTTGTATTGGGGTGGAATATGGGTTGGTCGTGCCATGAAGCAAATTATGGGGCATATGTGGATTTAGTCAAATTTGATCAAAAGTAGAACTTCATAGCAGCTTTGCCCACGCTGATCCATTTTTTAAAAACTTTAATATAATGGACACGTTCTTCTTAGATAGTCGGAAGACCTTCTCTTGCCCCATCACACAGTTTCCTCCCGCAAATCCTACAACATCACTGAGGATGCTTTCAGAAATCCCTTTGGCAGTCTCTGCAGATATTTTTGCGGAGGAGTTCTTGATAGGAGTCAATTACAACTGCGTTCGCAAGACCCTGATTCGCGTTAGAGCTCCCGACTCGCAGAAGGCCGCTTCCGTTCCACATCCGCATCGGAATTATGGTATCCACGAATTTGCGAAGATTTATCCACTCGGAAACTGAAGAACAGAAAGCGACACCATAGAATATATCGAATGGATCCGGGTATTTGCTATTACTGTCTTCGCTTCCATAATTTCTCTCGGATATCCTCAGCCCTACTTGTTGCAACATTTCTGCTTTCAAAGCAGTGATGCTAAAGTAGTCTGCAGCTTGATAAGCTGCGCAAAACCCTTCAACATTGATGTTCTCCGGCAGGGAATAGCCGCCCTTATAAAGCCACTTGATAACAATATCGAATGAGTCGGTGCCGATCTCCGGGAGTTTAACGAGGCGTTGATTTCCCTCAAGAAACCTTCCCTGTTTACAGTTCGCCCTGAAAAAGTCCGATCCTAGGCAGAGTATTGCTCGGTGAAGTCTATATTCCTTTTCCTTTTCGCCTACAAGGACGGTAAGGTCCGAGAATTCGGGGTTGTCAAGTAGCCTAAAATATATAAAAAGTATTAGTAAGCTGTGAATACGCCGTGAGATAACTAGGACGTCATGCTACAAAATTGATAGTGTACCTTATAATGTCAGTCTCGTCTTTGCACTCACCCATCTTGACATTCTTTGACAGTACCGGGCTGCTGGGTGGGCTTTTAGATATATATACTTGGTTGTCGAAGCGATGCAATTTATGAGTCTGATATTACTATATGGGAACTTAATGACGGAAGTTAGAATGCATAGGTCGGCGGAGGTTGAGTTCCCAAGCTAATGCCTGATTTATAAGCCACAATTCTCTACTCTGCTGTCGAACGCCTTAGTTTCATTAGTTCCAGACGAGATAAAATATAACACACCTCTAACACAATATTCTATAAAATACAATTAATAAGCCGGAACTACTATTCCTTTGTAAACTTTACCTACCAATAATCGGTTTTGGTAATTAATACCAAACTAATATTAAACTAGAAATGCTGCGCAACGGTATTTTAAATCTGACTATCTTAAAATATTTCTATATCTGAATTTATTATATTATCTATATCATCTTATTCTTTCACCAAGTTTTCGCGGTAAGTACTATTAGAGCTTCAGTGAATTTATAAATATAATTCGGGAATTGGATCGTTACGTCACGGACCTTGACACAGCAGGATTTTCATGATCGTATCTTCTTGTGGAAGTTACCGGTTCGGGAAAACGCAACGTTACACAGCAGGGGGTTGATGAGGGCGTTTTCCGCTTAGCTCTTTGATTCTTTCTGGGCTTGATCGGCTTGGGTATGGCTGCTTACCGTTTTCGTCTCATACCCACAGGAACAACACCGTTGAGATAGCCGTTTGCCGGCAATTTTGGCGACTAATGCTAGAATTCCTCAAACATGGCACCACGCCAGCACACGCGGTGTCTGAAATGGTCTCTTTATAGTAGTATTCATCCAGGCATCGAGACCTTCCAACTATTCAACTGTTACGGCCACAAGTACATACGGCCCTCCTAGCCTTGCACCATGCTCCTTGTAGATAGGACGTTCAATAACTTTTGAAGCACAAAGAAGGGGCATGGTCTTATGAAAACCCACATAAGGCTTCCGTCGTTACTGTACTAGGAGTAATCACAATAATGGCACCTTAGCCAGCTATACAGGATCCTTCAACCGCGCATAAAACCATGATTCGAATTAGGTGGGCGTCTGACAACGCCGAATGTAAGCCGGAGTAAACATAACTAGGATAGGGTACTATATAACACCAATTTTCTCAGTCGTCGGAATTAAAGTCGATTGCACGAAGATTTTTTAACGCCGTTCAACCTTCAACTATCTGAAAACCCTGCGTGCGACCAAGAGGTCCACAACGAAGATGGCCCATACCTTAATCCGAAAGCTTTTCTCCATCCTGACTTCGGTAACCTGGGAGCAGCCAGACCAACTTTTTTTCTCCGACTTTACCCGCCAGGTTGGGCGCTGCTTACGAGGGCTAGAAAGCTATGCCTGTCAAGTATTATTATTCCTTCCAGAAAATACAAAAACATATTCTTAATATGTATGGCGGCGCCGTGGGACCTGCTAGGATCACGCCTTACGTCAAAAAAGGCGACTATATGGATTGCATCCCTCATGCAGCAGCCAACAATCCCCAGCCTCTTAAATCTTACCGAGGAAGAACTAAATATGCCTCCCTATATTGTCGTTCCCGATTCCCTGAGGACGCGGGGACTAGTCCATACAGTTCGATCTGTTCCCTTTTTCCTGACTCTGAATTCAACTGATCTGTATTGGAACAAAATGGTTTATGAGAAAATACAGTAGCTCAGAGGAGGCCCACTCTCGAGCAAATCACGAGATGAAGACTCTCTACAAATTCTTTCGAAAATCACCAGCCACTAGGTCGGGTGCGACGGCCTCCATCCACAATATCAAACGAGGATTGGATGACAGGACACACATCCACGAGACCGGGGCGCATGGTAATCGCGACGATGTGTCCATCCATAGCATCCAGTCCGCGATTAACTTCTAGAACCCCGGCGGCCCTTTCTCAATATCCCAAATATGGGTCGCAACCGAAGATCTTGAAGAAACCATCGAGTCAGGTCGGGCGGTCGGGCATGAGAGTGGCCCCGCACGGTTCTTCGTATTCTACACTAGGAAAGCCTATGACGAACGTTTCGGTTGCCGGAACGACGAAGGCGAAGGCTTCGTCAAAGCTCCTAACTCTCCTCTTGTCTTAGGGACGGCGTTCGAAGGATAATATAGTATCCCTTTTGGGGGTCAGTGGGGGATACGGATCTCTTGGATGCTAATAGGCTAAAAATGGTGCCTGTCTCGACAAAGACGCCCTTTCATCTTGTCGGATACTTTCCAAGGTCAGTCTTCGAGGCCGCCGGCGGAACACTAGGAAACGGTACAAGCGTCGAATTTGGTGGCGAAGTTGCTAATGTCGCCAGTGCACGGAATATTCATGGAGAGATGGGCAGTGGCGGTTGCGCGGGGACAGGCTTAAGCAGCTACAGCATCGTGGCTTACCAAAAGAATATTCGGTTAGCGAAGGCATTGAAGCCGTGGGAGAATGCAGTCTTGAAAGGATGTAACGGAGCGGAAGCGTAGTGCTATAAATATTTTATTAATACCTCACAATATACCAGAGTTCTGAGGATTCAGTATGGTTTACGAGACAAACGACAGTTCGGTATGTCTATTTTCTTCGGCGGTCGGGGAGGTAGGGGCTAACCAGAGGACGGGTTTCCAAATGATTGAGTGTCCGAGTATGTGCATACTCATAGCTAACTGCCCGCATAACAATTGTTGTGGAAACCCCCGTGTGGAAAATCTTGATTGTCGCCCATACCAGGCGCGACTACTCAACCAGGAATTTAAGGGAGCGGTAATTCTGCAAGAACTCTGACTGCAGTAATCGTTTATTATCATGGGTTGACACTAACTAGCATATCTTCCTAAACATTGTTCCTACAAGATATGAGTGGGTAAATTCAGCAATTAATGTTTTATGGATTGATTCTAAGAGTTGGCATCGGCTTTTTATAGGAGGGTCCCTTAAAGTGCTGTAGCTGTGGTGATGGTAGGGAAACGGTTGGACCCTAGCCCTACGTCTTAGTCGCTACTGAGAAATGTTGAATGTATACCTTTTAAACTGCTTTAAATGATTTATTTTAGTTTGTCATGACTCCTGAACATTAGCAGATATTCCTCTAACCGTGTCAGAAACCTACTAAGGCTTTATAAGCTTTACCAACGACAGTCGGTGCGTTATAACCCTTATTTTTATCAATCGATTGGCCTGATAGTAACGGGAGTATCATTAAAGCCCATGTGCTTTGATTTCCTTAGGTGTTATCCCACCCTCTTGGCACCTAAAAATGTGACAAAATAGCGCGCGGACTCGTGTACAATGCGCTAAGGGGCACTGGATCCATGCGGACTGGCCTCTGCCTCTCGAGATCACTTATGGCGGTCGACAAAGATTTTACTGTCGTTACACTCCTACATATTCCTATTTGCCTATTCGTCCATACAGACTTCATTTTGGGAACTGAATAATTGAGTGGAGAGAACGGCCTCATAAGCGTGCTAGCCGTTTTACGTAACGAAGCCTCCAGCAAGGCTTCTTGGGACATGTGTAACAAATAACAATAACAACACCAACGGCGCCTTCAATGGATCTTCGACAGAGGATTAGACTCAATTTTATGGGATTGGAGGGGACAGGGGGCTGTATATAATAATTCTGGTCTAGGATAAGGATATACGTCCGCAGTACCCTGATAACTCATCATCCACCATCTTCTCAAGCCGCAGCATTCTCGATGACACTTTTACTAGTAGTATTCAGCTGCTGGTGACCGGTATTCTTTTCGAAGCTGTCTCCACCGCTTGTTTGGCCCCTCATTTGTTTCCGAGCGAACCAATAAGTCACCAATCCCCATAAACCTAATGCTGGTATCCCAATTCCCAGCCCCACACCTAAAGAAACTTTCCCTGAAGAGTCCAGGCTCCCGGAATCCCCGCTACTACCTTGCGTGGTTATCGGAGCATCGTGTATCGTCGATACTCTAGTGACAAACGATGTCACCCGTGCAACTGTAGTTTTGCCCCCAATATATTAGTAATATATCCTCGCTTCAAAAAAGCCATCGCATACCTGTAACTGTAGTCACCTCCGTCCAGGTCGTCAGCGCGGCGACAATACTAGTCGTGCTGCCAACATTACTCAAATACGTCTGACAATAAGTAACATACGCCTTCTGTGCATCTATAATATCTGCTTCTCGCCCCTGACACCCTTTACTCGCGCATGAGCTTAGAAATAGGAACGCGGCGGTACGTATTTCCTCGCGACGGCATAAACAAGAGTTGGATCTGCAACCTACTGCATCGGGAAGTATTGTTCCGCCGCAGCCGGAGTGGTCGAAGCAGCAGCCGATGCAAGTATGAATGCTGTTGAAGTAGCTGACCGTGCCGATATCATAGATTTCAAGGTCGGGGCCCTGGGCGCGGGCTTGGCGGAGGAGAAGCAGGGGGAAAAGGTAGATAGGGAGTAGGATATATGTAAGATCTCGGAGGAGCTTCATTGGTGGAGGTTCCAGAAACGATTGGATTTTAGTGTCACTACTTGTTCGTATTAAACATAACTAAAATTGCAAAGTGGTTTTCTGATGTTCGAAGCAATCTTTTTAACGTCGGCCCTTACCCTCTTGCGAGGCTTATCAATCGAATTCAGCAGCCTCGATGGTCGAATTTTGAGAGCCTCGCGAGCCGTGCTTTCTACCCACGTGTGCATGCGCAGGGAAACGTTAAACGGTTAGGTCTTATACCTGGTCAGCCAGGAGGAAGAGTGAACATCGTGCCCTAGAGTATCTACAGGGTGTATAAACTGATTAAATCCTGCTAGATTCCACTGATTACAATTCATTCCTTCTATCAATTTATACCCATAGTCCTCGTTAAAATTGAAATTATAATTCAAATTCCGTTTCTACTTACAATTAACATCGTAAGCCTTTGCACAGCGCTTGTGTTGCACACCAGTGGTAAAATTAACCGTGAAGCCCACTAGGTGACGATGCATAGCAGCGCCCACCATTATACTGCTGCTAAAGCCATCGACACGATGTTAAATCCATCGCCAGGACTGTTCCCCTTTATTAATGGGGTCGGAAGTCTTGGTGGTTATCGTCCCATGGCTTTTTCATGGCGAAACACCAACTATTAATTAGGCTTGGAATTTGTACAATATCGTCAGAAGTTGCTTTCCAAGAGTAACTATCGCGGGCTTGTTCGGCTTGGCTATAACGTTATACTTCTCTGCAGACTTGTGTACGCCAATGAGGACTTCAGCCTGTGGCCCGTCCGAGGCAGTCCGCGTGAGCGGGGAAAGGTAGAAACTGAGGAGAAGAGATGAGATCTCTAGATATGTCTAGGTCTAATTCATATATAAGCTAGCTATCAAGCCTTCTACAAGTCCAACCGTTTATCCA
This sequence comes from Arthrobotrys sinensis, assembly GCA_036971225.1. Lineage (NCBI taxonomy): Eukaryota > Fungi > Ascomycota > Orbiliomycetes > Orbiliales > Orbiliaceae > Arthrobotrys > Arthrobotrys sinensis. The sequence continues at coordinate 1,673,855 of JAJTTV010000012.1, read as the reverse complement.
CTCTCGTACGCTACGCCTCAAGCACTTAAGTGCGTATTTCAAAAAGACTTTGTTGCAGATGGCTCGTTCACACATCAGGCTTCTGACCATCCTTTTATTTCTCGGGCGTGCCACAGCGTGGTCTTACACTCAGTATTTCAGCCCGACCTCGAGCGCTCCCTCCATGGTTGGGTAGTACTCGGACGGAGTGGGTGGAAGTCATTCCGACGGGGCCCATCTCTGTCATAAGCACCGCCGTCACAACCGAGAAAGATACCTTATCAGTGGGAGTTGGGAGATACGTTACCATCAATGTTACTCTCACAAAGGCAACCATCCATGCGAACGGCTCTGCCTGCCTCGCCTATAAATGTCGTACAAGCACCGAGAACGGTATCAACACAAAAGTCTACGCACCTGTGGTTCTCACTAACCCACCTTCGTGCACCCGAACAAGCGTCAGCTACACAACGTCAAGCAGCATATATCCCGTCCGTATAGAAAACTTCCCCGGGATTTTGGCCCAAGCAAACAAGACTGGATCGAATGGAGTAGCCCTCTTTGTCACCACCTACATAACGACTGTCAGTTACAACCTCGGCGGTCAGCCAATAATATCCACGAGCTGCAGCATCTGGCTCAAGACCGACGCCGTGGCAGAAAATCCAGAACCAGGATATACCGACAGATCTTACTTAGCGGAATGCGTCGATCCCCGGCGATACCTCTGCACAAAAACGATGCCGGGTGGGTACCCGCCGCCGCCTACCTGTGGGACCGATTGGATTGGTGCCTATGGGCAGCCGACCGCGACCACGTCACCAAGTAGAACCAACCCAGGCGGCGACCAACCAGGCGGCGCGGCTGCGCGAAACGGGCTCCTGCCTTGGAACTTTGCCTTTGTAACGTTGACGATGGCGCTTTCTTTGCTGCTGTAACCGCCTCTGTATTAATTATGGTTTTACCGCTTCTATTCCAGATTTCATTCCAACTCAGCTTGCGTTCGCATTGTACGTACATACTTTCAAGGCTACCAAATAATATTCTTCTTACGAAGCATAGTGCCGGAATGCGTGGTGCCCAAAATGGTAGATCGCCCAAAGAAGAAAAGCTACCCAAATTACAACATGTCACAACTACATTTACGGCCTAACTCTACGTATAGCCTTCGTCTCATGGGGATCACAAAAGTACCCAGGCGGCTTTAGTCTACAAAGGATAACATGTTCTGTCCGACCACAAGCTTAGTCTTTCTCAAGCCTGCGCTAATAGCGAGGAGCTTCAAGCAGTGTACGGGAACTGGTGCGAATTGTCTACCAAGTGACTCGTATGTGTAGAAGTCCGACAGAAGGCTTCGATCCGAATACTATACGTACTAGGCTTATAATAATAGTCTCCACCGCTGCAGAGGAGTGAGGCGATCTCGTTAGTGTGTATTACAGACACTCTGCAATATTTCTTTTTCATTGTGACTATCGCTGTCTACAATCCCTGCACCTACTTAAACCCCAACTCCGCCATTTCCACACCACCAATGCTTTTCCTATTCTTGCTGCTCTAAATAAAGGTATAAGAGCAGGTCCTTACCTCAAAGAGGCGGATTGCCAATGTGTAGCACATTCAAAAGTGCCGATGCCCAAGTCTTCGTCCATACCCGTTTCTGTGTTGTTCCGTTCTCATGCCCACCCCACATCCGATCGATGGCTATTTGACTAGATAGATCAAGAGTTGAACATCGGCCTCATGAAACAGTATACTAGCTGCCGCCGCAAATGCAAGGTAAACAATTAGGCCATCCGGTCCATGTGGCGAGCTTTGGACGACGACGCCAATAAGACGAGTCGGTATGTATGGGACAAAGTAGACAAAGTGGAAGTCCGGCCATAAAAGGGGACCGGAAACGGAAAGACGTTTAATCTAACAATTCATACTTCGTGGAAGTGCTGAAGCATGAAGAAAGCCTTTTGTGGGCCTGCTTTGCACGTGCGCGTTGCCAAGGGTCAGCTCCAACGCAGGATCTGAGGTGGCTCAGGGGAGCCTTGCAGCCTTGGTCTGTTGTTCGCTGTATTGCGAGGCAACAGATATAGATATCACTATCACCACATGACAATATCCTACATAGCCTCTTAATTAAATCTCTCTCCTTTCCGGTTTGATGTCGCTATCCCGTCTACAAATATAAAGAAGACAGGACACGAGCTAGTTAAATCCCCAAGGACCCCAAAAGGATGTCTGTACCGTCTGGGTCTTCGACAGCTATCGATGCCCTAACGGAAAGAAGAAACCCACGGCATAGGAATCATCCACTCCCGAGCTCCGGTAATACACTACCAAGTTATATTCCAAGACAGAATTTCTAACCAAATATCAGTCAACCTAGTATCTCCGTGTCATATCAGCGATGATTATGGTGATCCCATTGATCCTGCGCTCGAAGAGATCGCATTCTGCTTCGCCGCTCTGGACAAGTCGTTAATCATGGTTTGGAAGAGAATACTGACTGAAGGTCAAAGCGGCCGTCTACTCCTTCACCGAAACTCCCCCCAAACATTGCAGCAAGATCTCGCCGATATAAGCAACATTGAAACGCAAATTGATGATGTTAGAGATGGGACGAAGCGTTTTCATAGACAATACCTGCTCGACCCATATATGGTGAGGGTATGGGGGTCTGCATCCTCTTGTCTTAGGGCAATAGTCCACGCTGCCATGCAATCCGGCGACACGCCGTACCTCGACCAAGTATCGCGGATTTTTCAGGATATGCGTCGAAATGCAGGGCCACTGTGGGAATACATACCGGCATTGAATTCTCGAGGTCTTCTGGATCGGGATCGCTTTAGAGCCTTTACAATAAATATGACTACAGCCGATAAGCAACGCTAATATATTTAGGGCCGACATGGCATGCTTAATCGACGCCCGAGGGGGTAATCATCCACCGCCCAGGCCCGCCCCTTCTAGGATGCCTACGGCGATCTTCTGGGCAACGGTTTTAGGAACAACGGCGTTCACCTTACCCCTTCTTTATAAAGGCTTCTCGCTCTCTCTAAACCTGCCTGGCACTGTTAAAGACGCGGACTTTTGGTTTCAGTTGCAGACCACAATTATGCAAGGATTGAACTGTTTTACGGCCTTTTATCCCATCTATAGAGATCCCCAAATATCTAGCTTTAACAGAGTTGTGATTTTGGTCATGCTAGTTATTGGACTCCTCCTTAATTTTGTCGCCGCGTCAATCTATATTTTTAGGCCAAAGGAGTGGAGCACGGTTCTAAGCTGTGTTGGAAACAGCGTACAGGCTTTCGTTTTAGTTCAAGCTCTATGGAAGGGATAAACTCCATTCCTGCGAGATGAGAGAGAAGGCAGCTGGTGGCTGATGTATGAAATAGCCACTTTCTCCTAGGAAGTAACGGTTTACCGGGCAATCCGCGCCCTGATTGTAAAGAACAACCAAGACAAAGCCCTGAGTAACAATTCACTACTTGGCTTGAAATTGTTATCAACGGTGATCGGGATACTTGGGACCCTGAATCGTGTTACGCGCATATATACAAGTAGGCAAAAGTAAATACGATATTTACCAGTCTTTCATCAGGCCATTCCATCCAGGAATGGCGAGTTTGTATGATAGAAAACCTGAAGGATATGATAAGTGTTCTATCTATTGATTTTCCAAGTTGAAAGGCTATGCCGGCTAAAATACGATGGTGCTTATTCTTGTCTGTATATGTGCTGTAGCTTTTGCCGTGATACCAGGCTGTCAACATCGAATTGTTGATCTGGTTAGGAACACTATACAACCAATGATCTCTTAGATCAATGGTAGCAATTTGTATAACAGTATTAAAAATAAACATTGGATGCTTTTACGGCCCTGGCAATGTATAAATATTTCTGTTTGCTGTGCCCTGCCTGTGTTCTGCTTCTCTCCCACCCTCTATGATATCCCGCTCTAGCAGCAGTAGTATACAGCGCTCATCCATGGATCCAGCCAGCCGACCTACCAGTCCGATCCGTTGTTCTCTCGAGGAAAGTAATCGGCCGTTTTAGTGATGTCGGCCTAGGAGTTACTGAGAATTAAGCTCGGCAGTGGGTACTTGAAGGTTTTCTGCGAAGGAATCTAGCATGTTGCAACAAATGAACACGGCGAACATCTAATTGAAATGCCTACGAAGCACCGTTATTTAGTGGAGATCCAAATCGTGGAGCGTAGCTTACCGGTCGGTGCCAGATGTTGGGTGCAAAATCTAATGATAGATCTAACTGCCACGCAAGCCATATTCCCTTCTCCGCTCTAAAAGAGACTCTCCTTGCTAGGAATCGGCAACGTCGGCTCTTTAGTCCTATCTCCATAAATTCAAGAGTCAATTTAGCACTGTACTATCCCTTGATGTTCTTCCCTGGGCCCCTGCGGCTCTCTCTAAGCTGTCGGTCGAATTCATGAGCAAGCAGGTGAAGGAGTACCCATAAATCGCCTGCTCCCTCCACGAACAATCCGACGGTGTTGCTTAACGTTTCTTGAAACACGAGTAATCAGGGCGGCTGGTTAGTTGGGGTATTATCTCTATCAAATGTCACGAGATTGTCAGTCGGGTTAAGTTGCCGCTTCAACCTCAAATCGATTAACAATTTCGATCAAAGAGCTTTGTATTGGAGGGTAAACTGGAATATTGGGCGCAAGTCTCTATTACGCATATTGTGGCTTACCAAGACCGAAAATATTTTACTTCGGTATACGCCTGCCCCGATCGCCGCACCCACCCTGCACATAAATTAGGTTCGACATAACGTAATCCTATAGCTCCAGATTATATATATCCATGGCCTTCCACCTTCCCCGCCCATAGCGATGTCCGAATTGACGCTATAGGCTGGATAAATGCCCCAGTTAGCCGTGAAGGCCTAGCCAATCCGGATTAACCTTCTCAGCGTGGAAACATAATTAGGGGAAGGTTTCCGCTTCATTCTCCCCACCTGTGGAGAAAGCACGGCCGTGTACTTCCCCGCCTCCCGACCCAAAATTTCGTATAATGCGGTCAATAATCCTATTTCGGAAAATGAACCAGCCGATAAATGCAACACAGAATTTAAGGGAATGTTGCCGATTGAGTTTGAAAGATCTTAAAGTTGATTTCATCTGCTCGGAGTTGATTTAAGTCTTCAGTATGGTTAATGGGAATGGGATTAGTCTGGTTTGACGGAATGATCGATTTCTTTCTTTGGATTTCTGACTAGCAAATCAAAAGTTTTATGACAGTAGGGACGGTTGACACAGACATATGTCCGTGCCGAAGACTGATTAGTTATAACGTTAAAACACGCTGCTTCTGTGGGGAAGGTGCCGTGTATCCGGAGAGCTTTATAGAGGGAATGGATTCATCCTCGCGGATGTGGTACATTTTTACGGGTCCTCAAGATGGTTGGATAGGTGCCACTTTGCCTAATGCTGGGCTGCCGGCTGTCTTGAATCTTCATGAATTCAGAGCGACCTGCACGAAAAAGTATATAACGTTAACTTCTCGTCTTCTTATTTTCACATCGGACCGGAATCCCGCTCAGTGAACTTATACTATCGTTATGCAGGTCATTGCTAGTCAGAGGTGTCGTTCAGTTAACCGAAAGATATAAAAGGGCTCGTCAGAACCACCTCAACATAAAAATCATCAAAGACTTGCAAAAACGTCAATCGCAGAACTATCAACAACTCCCGAGCTTATTAAGAACCAAATTAAATATTTGTTCGTTCCTTGAAGCATCGCTCAACTTGAACACAATGAAAGCCGCCGCTCTTATTCTCGCCTTCGCCACCGTTGCTGTTGCTTTTCCCGCTGCCGAGCCTAGCAAACTTGTCCGCCGTACGCAATCCGTATTCTAGAAGCAATAATTTTATTGCGATCCCCTAATATTTCGTATATATGATGATTCTAAGATGTTGTATCTTTTACAGGATCTTGCAAAAGTAACTGTTCTTCGTTGGCGTCAAGCTCTTGCTCTAGGGATTGCGCTAGCTCTGGCAGTCCTAGCTGTTATGTCGCCTGTTATACTCCTAGATACAACGGCTGCGTGCGTGACTACTGCTAGACATATAGGTATAATGCAATTATGGGTCCCTAGTAGCGCTGAACCGAAGTTATTGGGTGAGAAATCGGCTAATGCTTGCATAGTAACAATCTCACATCGGTTTTTAGTTGATGATCCCCCCCGGAGGCGGGGTGAATGAGCAAATATCATCATGGGCCGCTGAGTTTCGTTTTGTGGAGGAGTCGTGGATCCGTGGCCTAAATATTCTGCCTACGGCAAGCTGTCCCAGTTCTGTCATATAACCTACAATCTTTCAATTCCATTTTCTTTTATATCCATGATGCATGGAAAACAGCACGTTGGGTTACCAGAAATGTATCTATTTCTATTAGTATAAAGTTGGGAATTGTTAGGTTAAGTTAATTATAAGTTATCCGTCCCCAAAATAACAATGGAAGTTTTGTTTGGTAGTGTATTCCCAATTTCTGCTCCTAAGAGAAATCTTGCCTTTATCAGAGAAGGGAATCGGACACGCTTCTATAATCGATTCCCCTTATCGAGAATATAATCGAAGATATTAAAACCGCAATCTTCACATAATCGCTCTGTTCTGTGTTGTCTAATATATCGTATCGAATAGTAGACAATCTGGATCGATAGTCGTTCTATATGTTATCACAACATATTTCCCAGGTTTCTTTGAAGCTGAATTATGCATGATATTGTTAGGGATGGGTATACCGCAATGAGTAAAGCTGCCAGAGTCAGGATCTCGGGGACCAATTTATTAGTTTTTCGGTAACTGTTAGAACTAATGGTGTAATATGTGTGGACGAGAGTATCATCGTATATGTTTTTAAATTTTCTAGCTGAATAAAATTCCCCACATTCTGCAATATATTAATGTTCTGAGCCAATAAGCCAGATATCGGCGGCTGACAGTACACTATACTTGCGAATTAATTAATCGAGATTGAACTCCGATCAACTTGTCTGCCGCGAGCTGATCACTCTTCGTTATGCACCTGGGTAAAACCGAGAAATGCTTGGCATACATAAAAAATAGTTCTGATCGCAAAGTGCACTTTGGTGTAGAACCTTGGCTATATGCAGGACCGAACGAAGCGCAACAATTGGAAATTGGAAACGGCATCTCCGTCGACGGGGTAAGTCAATGATGTAACTGGACGTGCCGATTGAGATGTAACTAGGTTAAATAAGACATAAGAGGGGCTCAATACCGACTAACCCACTTGGTCCGTATACTGTTACCATGGTGGTGCTCTATCGTAACCTGTGTTGCGGTTCAACACTTTGGCCCGCCATATGATATCTTCAAGTGGGTGTTGATGAAAAGGGCATTTGTACTATGTACCCTGCGTGTCTTAACCCAATTAACAGCGCAGAAAGTCTTGGGCTATCTTGGAATGGAATATGGCTTTGTATATGTGGGTCTTATCCGGAGGGCTATAATATATAATCTGACCATTTCCATGCCGAGGTGGGTCGGTGTGTCATTCGGAAGCTTCCGATCCGCAGTGGGGTCAACGGGTTGTGCAAGTGAGGTAAATCTGACGCGTTCGTCTTGGGTAAGAAATGTTTTTGGACGGGATGTTCCTGAACTAGTCCCTGTTTGTTCTGAATTGGTGATTTATGATATTGGCTTGATTCTTGGTTCAACTTATCGACATTTGTAAGTTATAATCATGATATCATGGGATTTCTAATGCCAAGTCTTTAAAGAAGTTCTGGCTGTCGACACGGGCCTGCAGTTATACCCGCCGACATGTTCGGTCAAGGTAAGACCCTGCTGATTTTATGGTTAGCATTCGAACACGACGAGATAGACCCTGCCGATTTTATGGAAAGCATTTAAGCGCGATACGACGATCCGTAAATTAGCCGTGCATTTCGAGAATTTTCTTATCTAGGCCGGACACCGCGATGCTCACGCCACCTTTGCAGTAGGTTCCTAGGGGGATATTGACGGACACTACAATATCAACGCCATGAGTCCCTGTAAGCCCACGTAAAACACGACAAAGATAGGCTTTCCCAAAAAGGTATCTATACTTCTTGTACTTGGATTGAGCGATTGAGCCATTTTGTCTATAGTTAAAGGGCAATTTCTACCATGGGTCGACAGCTAGCTGTGCAGGGCATATTTACCATTAGATGCAGTATCAAAGCTCTCAATTGATCAACACATACGAACACGTTATCAAGTGGCGTTGCTATAATAGTATGACTGGCTAGACATCCCTTGACTATTTAATGCCATGTCAGCCACCCCCTCGGGTAATTTTCTTCACTCCAGACTTCAGTCTCCCAAATCTACACAAACTCATCAACCCCCTTTCATCATTATATCTCTACCAAAAACGTTCAAAACAAAATGGGTGGAGTTTCAAGCGACTTAGCCAGTATAGCCTATCAATTAGACCCTGTTATACAAGCGATCTCTAAGAGAAACGCGTACCATAGCTTCCAATCCGGGTTCTGTTTTGATGGAGCTCATAGTACTAGGCCTGACTGGATGAAGCATATTTGGGATGGCAGAAGTATAGCCGAGATAACTATACCGGGTACACACGAGAGTATGACATATCGTGGGTTGAGCTTCGGTTATAAAGAGTACAGAGTTGATGATCCGGTTTTTGGGCAATGTCAAAATGTCAATCTACGATCTCAACTTCTCAGCGGCATCCGATACCTGGATATTCGACTACGGGTCGATTCTCACACTTTGAAAGTCATCCACGACAAAGAGACAACGCCATTCACTTTCGACGATGTTTTCAACGAATGTCAAAGATTTCTCGACGAGTATCACACTGAGTGCATTATTATGCGTATCAAACAGGAAGCCGAATCACTGAACTCCACCAGAAACGTCGGCGATTTAATCTACAGCGACTATTTCAACCATCCCGAGAAGAAAAGATATTTTTCTCATTACACCGATAGAATGCCCTCCATTGGCAGTATTCGGGGTAAAATTCAGATTCTACAAAATTTTAAACATGAAAATCACGAATACGACCTCGGAATAAAATGGAACGGTCCTCTTATGAATCTTGAAGACAAGTACGAAGGCAATTCTATCTACCATATCGAGGACAGATGGAATAGCGCAAAGGCTCGGATCGACGCTAAGAGGGCTAACCATAGCGCAATCCTATCCTTGGCACATCTCAGCGCGAACGAGTTTCCCGATGGCCCACCAATAGGATTTGCGGCTGGCGGGCCAGCACTACTATGCCCTTGGATACCTAGTGGTCATGGCACAAATTATTACTTGACGCAATATATTTTGCATACCTATGACTTTCACGCCAAAGAAGAATGTTTGGGAATAGTTATCATGGACTTTCCTGGCAAGGTTCCCATCAACCTCCTCGTTGCGGTTGCTAGGCATCAAGATCCGACAACAATAGATTTAAGTGACTTCGGCATTACACAGGAAATGTGGGACCAATACATGGACGAAACGTTTGACTACTGGAAGAAGAAGATGGGTTTGTAAATTTGAATTAGTTTTTCTATATACTGCCTTTTTTGTTAGCATGTTTCTCCCTCTTCTTTCAACTTCTAAATTTCCTCAACTTATTGTGTTCCATAGTAGTAAAGCTGTCAACCTGAGAAGACACCAACGGAGCAAATTCCTCATTATAGTCATCCCATTGTGCATAATGTCATTAACAGTATTACAGCAGTATTTACTATAGCCGGAATTGAATCCTATATATATCCAAGGGTTAATGTAACGAATTAAGCTGCGACAACATAATAAATTGAAGGCAGAGATCCAGGTGGGCAACGACGAACGAAGACATCCATGTTAGAAATCTCTATCTCAGGGACCGAAGCGTTTAAGCCTGTAGATGGTTAATTCCAGTACTAATGACATAATCGATCCGAAAATTTTGAGCGTTTAGCTCCCAATCGGACCCCATTCTCGCGTTTCAGACTCATAAAACATTGATAGTGGCAACCAGTCTCCGTTCGCGTGAGGTGGCTTGCATTGCGGCGGCACAGAAAGGAATATTATAGATCACACGTCACGCGCGGCCGTGCCAACGTTCTGAGTCACGCTAATTTGGTGTCGCGTAATCTGTGACCGCTTAAATACGGACAGGTCGCTCGGGACCGATAAACATATTGAACAACAATCGAGATCTAATGTCGCTACCAACGGAAATTCTGCTCGAAATCTTAAAGGACCTCAAAAATGACCGCGAAACGCTGCGCAATCTCCGACTCGTCGATCGGTATTTCTATCAACTTGTAACACCATGGTTCTTTCAAGATGCGGCTGTTACATTAAGTCATGGCGTTGAAGAATCTATTGCCCAAATGAGGACCATGATTGATATAAGTATGCATTCGTATGTGGAGACACTGTGCATACCAACCGAGTCGTTTTTGCCAATTGAGAAAGATTGTAGGTGCCCCCGACCATAGTATTTAATCTAAATCTACTGCTTATTTTCTATTTCGATTAATAGCTACCGGCGGGTGTTATATGAACACAGACGAGCCTCCGCAGAAATTCGACCTTAAAAAAGCAAGTTCAGAGATCAACACGACTTGTATGTCAAAACATTGGTGGAATTTCTGGAAGGCTGCGAATCATTAAGGAAGATCTCCATCAAAATCAAACAAGTTGGGCGAGGGGACAGCCGGGAAAAATGCTGGGGTTTAATGTTTACCAGCAGTATCTTCCCTGCAATTGCTAGTCCAGCATCGAAAGTCGAGGAAATCACACTGGAGGCTCCGAATATCACTTCCATGAGATCAGTATTGCCGTTCAATACTGAGACCTCGGATCTACCCCCAGTATCGTTCGATAGGTAAACAATCAATTGCCTTGATATGGCCAACATAAAAGAAAATACAACATCGGCTAACCATTTTCAACTATGAAAAAGTGTGAAGAAGGTGACCACAACTGTTAAGGGTTACAAGAATAGGGAGGTGTTAAACCGATGGACCAGAAGCTATTTCTATCCTCCGGGGTGTCGCGCTGGAGTTCATGGGATAGGGACCACGATCTGGTCGAGGGGAGGAGGATGGCAGACCTACATAATGCAGAAGATGGAAGACGCGCAAAATTAACATTGGATTTATAGTATCAAGTAAGTTTGTTCAAATGGATTTAGGTCATGCTATTCAAGAAATCTGCAATATAAATTTCTTCTTAGCTAACATGTATTCTCCCCCTAACAAAAGAAATAATATCGGGAATTATCCCACACAAAATCGATATAATAAGCATAAACATTAAGTGTTGTAGGGTACAAGATGTGGCAGAATGTTAGACCTAACATACTGGGATAGGGTTTGTTATGAAGAGGGGGGTGCACGTGAGCATTTGATATTGGCCGATGAGTCAGCGGCATAGTTATACTGAATCTCGAAAGACATCATACCCTCATTGGGGGAGCCGTACGATAACCAATGCGACAGCCCGCTGCCTGGGACAGAGGCCGGATTTGGAGGAAATTCGTACTTGAATTGTCGGCATTTGCTATCACCTGACCAGAATCTTATTTCGTAGTACCGCTCCTCTGGTTTAGACCCTGTAGCGGGGACGAGGACATATCGAATTGTAATCCGAATTTTTTGCCACCTGTGTTGGCTTTGTGGCTTGTAGAAATACTGGGGTGTAATCTGCCAACTGCTGAGATCAGGACTTTGCCACGTAGCGTCACGGACGTTGACTAAGTTGGTATTTCTCCTGCCCATGACCCTTATCGGACGAGTTTCACTGTTGTGAACTCGAATGATCAGATTATTATTGTTCTCCCAGTCGGGGTCCCCATTAGAGTTCTTGGGGAGTAAGAGAATATTGGCATGTTGCGTCTCATCTACTTGGCCGTTTGGTAGTAGGAGATCCGTATTTACTCTCCAAAGAGTAGTAAGTTCGAGGATTCCGCCTTTTTCGAGCGGCTTCTGAAGTAGTTGTGCCGTATTTCTTCCAAGGGGCACCGGTCGCTGATTATTTGGGATGTTCTGTCGCTTCGAGAGAAAATTCTCCACAATCTCTATGGGAGAAGAGGATACGGAGGCTAGCACCGCTAGAAAGGGTATGATATAGCTTAGAACGATCATTGTGGCAAATCTGGCGGTCTAAAAAAATACTGGAAACCTTCAAGAGGAATAAGACCGGATATATTTATAGTTAGGAGATGATCTAGAGATACAAGATGCTCGTTGAACTTGCTTAGAGGTTCAATATGAAGGCGGAAGCCGGGCTCTTTTATAGACAAATCCTACTTGATTGCTTATTCAATATTTCGATATTTCCAGTTAATCATGGTGCAGAGCCAACCACTTAATTAAGACCCTCCAATACGAACCGCAGGATCACTCTCTTAAATACTATGTATGCACAAGGTTATCGGAATAAGCATGCATATACTCCTCTCCGGTCGTACAAGAGGGACTGAATTGGGGAGGGTGATCTAGATTGTCTTTTTAACTTCGTTCAGATTAGCTAATGGATATTTCTACCATGACGCTGTGGGCCGGGAAATGGTCAGCTCTCCGCCCAGGGATCCACGGACGATGTGCAGTTGCGTTAAGCTTAACCGTGCCGAGTAAGGCCCATATGTGAGGTTAGCGAGGGGCGGGACGGAACCCACCAAAATTAAGTTTAGTGCATCTGCTTAGCCTACCGATCATTGTGGTTTTAACCATGTGCCTCCGTTTTGCTCAGGCATTTGTCCCTTTTGGTAAACGCCGTGGCGCAGGAAACCACCGCACAAGAACGGCGCCTCCTTAGCTACCTTGGCTCTACGAAATGGAATGCGGCGCCCATTCCACAGCTAACTTGGTACCAACGGAGATGCATTTCCGCAACTGGCGGAGCAACGTGTGAAGTGACTACGCGTTGAAATAATAAATTATGTATATAAATCACCCGCGAGATTTAAGCATAAACGATCATTAGGCTATCGGACAATCAAGTACATATGGGACCGATTTAGGCTTTCTCTTGGATACCTTCCTAAATAAACCCAGCTTTAGAGGCTGTAAGACTGATGAAGATGGATTCTACTTTATCCCTTCCTGGGGTCACTGAGACTACTACTTTATAACCACCAAGCTAACAAAACTCCCCCGTGTTGGCAAAATCTTGAATGCTTAGAATATTATGCTGTACAAAAGATGTCAGGACATACGATATCTACGTAGCTCAATTCAACCATTGATCGAACCTAACAGCTTCAGTGGGCTCGTACAACAGCTTCAAATCCACGTTGCTAACTAGTCGGTGCCGACACCAGCTCACACATTGTTATTTTTTATTTTTTTTATATCGGGTTGAGAGAGTACAGCGATCGGCCTATTAGAAAAGCTACCTAAGACAGGCATAATAAAGTTATGAATTCACTTTTGTTAAATCCCCAATTTGCTATAAATTGATGCGATTTGGATGACTTATATAGATAGCCGTTGTATGCCTCGGGTATGTAGAACCCCGAAATTCAAGTCCTATTACACTTGTTTGCTTATTTATAACAAAATGATGAAAATTGCTCTACTTCGTAGGTTCTGTCTAGAAGCATACTTTAATCCTTAGGGTCTATGTTGAAAACGAACTGGTAATCAGAATTACCCAAAACCCGATCCCAGCAACTGGTACTTTACAGCTTAAGTGATTCCTTTATCAATCCCCTCTTTCATCCTAATTCAACAAAGCCCCATAAAGGTTCCGATCAAATAAAAATCTATTGGCCGCCAAAACTCCGAGATTCGTGCCTGGATTAGACCCATAGAAATACCAATTTGTGAATTCTTGATTCGATACCGGGAACTGGTTAGGCGGGTATTCTTCTCTTATCTTCCGTCTGATATTCGCCAGTGCAATGGTTATCCATGCCTGCATCTTGTCCTCCGCGTTTGCGAGAAGGTTGTATGTCCAGTAGTGGAAAGCGAACGCCCAGCCAGGGTATGGTGTGTTTACATTGTTGATGGGCACGCCACAGGTTTGTGTGTTCTGGTAGGGACGGAATTGGGAACCGTAGACATCGGCGTCAAATCTTTGGCTATTTTCGTCACTCCATTAGCGCTGTAAAATGTAGATTATAAGATTTAGAAGTAGGAAACTTACAACTCAGCCTCAAGTCTGTTGAACACCGCCATAAAGACGTTGGCTACGGTGGGTGTGTTGAGATATTCGAATCCAGCTTCGACTCTCCCCAACCTCCTGATAAAATCAGCCAATAGTTCTTGAAATGTTCCCGTGTTCTCTACCGTGTTGCCTGGAGTAAGAATCTATGTTTTTTGCACATTGGGGTTAGTATATTCCAAATATGGTTTTTCAATCTAACGTTTCCCAGAGCAATGCAGAAGATCCTTACATTCCGCTTATTGGTGTTGATTCTATTCTCCAGTATGAAAAATTCACGCCAACCGTTCGGATTATTCGTTGCATCGTACCAATGTAAGCAATCGACGAGAAATTCTATTGGGGCACGGTTCTGGTATCTACTATTCGCGACACCGTTCGGCTGAAAGAATAGCTGCCTCATACCGGGCGTCGGAGCCGGTGCTGGCTGCCCTGGTTGTTGTACCGGTGTGGCGTCTTCGCAGGTGAGGCAATTTTCCTTCTGCATATCTTCGAAAAAGATACGAAGGAATGCGTTTTCAAACGTGTGTTCCTAGGCGGTCCTGTGTTAGTTATCTTAATCTTGGTTGATAAGGGAGGTGGCAGCTTTGGTAACATACAGTAGCGTAACCAGCATAATACTGGGCACCCGGATCATACAAATTTCCAGGGGGGGCAAACGCCCTAAGGTCCCAGAAGCACTGTGCAGTAGGGTACTGGAGCCCATTCACAGTCCGAAATTGTAAATCGAGATGTAAGGGTACTTCCGGTGGATTCTGAGCGCCATATATCGCCACAAGTTCACCATACGATGGGTAAGGTCTAGCTGTATAACTTATCCCGTTGCATACCTGGATATTGTAAGTTGCGCCAGCAGCACGTTTTGAAAGTTTCTCTCCTTCGGATTCCTGATATGCATGGGCAGCGCGTTTGAGGACGTTTTGGGGATTAATGCAGCCGTTGACGCCGCAACCGCAACCTGGGAGAGGAGGTTCTTCCGGTGGGTCGTCAGGATTGCTGTCTGGCGGGGGGTCATAGTGCTGAACTTCATTGCGGTGCCATTCGATGATACGGAAGAGGGTCTCAATAATGGCTGAGCGGAGATGTTAGATTTTTCTTAGAATAGTAGAAAGCACAACGGGAAACGTACTGCGGAGTACATCAGGGTTCGACTGGTATTTACGAACTATAGATTAGCTATTTACTTGACAACTTTCCACTTCAAAAATGGGTTTGATTCGGTCTAAAGGCGTGGGTGACTTACGAGAACTAATCCTCCTGCGACGCCAACAGCTGCAACAGCCTGGTTGGCTTCATATCTTACGACCTGGCCTGCTACCTGTTGAGCTGCCTGAGCTATATTAAGATATATAATTTAGTACCCCGTAGTATGGCATCAATAGGATCGAATTCTTACCGTTGTTCTGAACTTGACCGAATTCAACCATTTGGTACTCGTTCGCGACGTTCTATATAAACAATCAGCAAAGCTTCTGGGATTCAGATGCACCTAGTTTAATGTAGCCCTGATGACTTACTGGTCGTTGAGGCAAAACACGTTGGAACGCCTCTGCTGCTCTCCGCTTCCAGACACCGGCTTTCCTTTGTATGTTCCTAGTTAACGTATCTGGTCAACAGCGGGTTAGTGTATTCCCAATAGCTATTGAATTGATTTCCGAAAAGGACACTTACTAACTGCTCCCGCCGCGGTTCTCATTCGATTCCAAACTGGAATCATTCGCGCCGCCCAAACCGCAGCAACCAACCAACGCTTTTGGTTTCCGCTTTCGGCGTCGGTCTGCGCCTGTGCAACAAGGTCATTCCAAGTTTGTAAATCACCCAATAGATTATTTTCGTTATCGCTCAAGTCTTCTAGCAGGGAGATCATGCCATCGATATCGATAAGCTCGTACGATGTATCCTCGTACACGATAGTTCGTGACTGCCCGCCACATATCTCGTCGGCTTTACCAGTGCAGGCGGAGGTACATTCCAAGATATCTTTAGAAGTAGCTCCAGAAGCTAGGGTATCGCCCCAGTAACAGGTATCACCGCCTTGAATGGCGGCGTAACGGTAGCTAAAAGCCAAATCGAAACACTTATCTACCGTCATGTCGCTGGTCGTTTGACTGTTGTCCAGCGTGTTGCTAGCATAACATCCTCTTAGTGCCCAAGGATCCTCTCCCTGGTTAACGTTGGGCTGCACTGGTTCTTGGTAGTCGCTATTGAGGTAGATTGAAATTCGATTGCCCCCTCCGCAAGTTTGTGAGGAGTCACCTGCACAAGCAGTATTACAATCGCCGGAGTCTGCTGGGGATGAAGAACTAGCAAGGGTATTGCCCCAGTAGCACTCGCTGTGGTACTCAAGTCCGGCGTACTTAAAGCCCGCTGCGAGTTGGATGCATTTCTGTATCGTCATACCAGTTGCATCGTTGCTGTTATGTTCTAGTGCCCTTGCGTCGACACTATCCGTGTAGCAACCTTGCGAAATAAAGCTTCCAGTATCTGGCGTCCCAGGTGGGGTGAAGTTTGGATTCTTGTACAACTGGATTCTATTCCCCCCACCGCAAAGTTCGGTAGCCTTACCGGAGCAAGGCATGTTACAGCCGCTTGACTGTGCGCTAGAACTAGATGCAAGGGTGTTACCGTACCAGCACTCCTGGCCGTATTCTACTCCTGCGTAGTTGTAGCTTGATCCGGCGTGAGCAATGCACTCTGCTATTGTCATGCCTGAAGCATCCACAAACTGATTGGACAGAACACGAGTGTTTACATCGTCAGAATAGCAACCGAAATATGAAAAGCCACTGACGCCGGGGTTAATCGTGGGCGTAGCCGATGCCGTCGTGGTGGTTCGAGTGCTTGTGCTTGTGGTGCCTGAACCGCTATCATAAATCAAAATGCGATTACCAGCGCCACAAACCTCAGCAGCATTGCCATCGCACGGCATATTGCAGTCAGAAAGAGCTGCTGACTGGGCACTGTTACGGGTAGAACCCCAGTAACATTCTCTAAACGGGTCATTGTTAGCTATCTTACCAAGGCCAATCGTGCGAGTAGTTCGGAGGGACTTACCCGCCATATTCGACGCCGGCATACCTCGCTCCAGCAGCTGCGGCTAGAGCAATACATTTTTCGACAGTCATTCCGGTAGCACTATGGTCGGTTTTGCTGCCACCAGTTAGGACTCTACTGTCCGTAGGATCCGCGAAACAGGCAGGACTTTTGTATGCGCCAACGGATGGCACGATCTGTGGAGAGGAACCCTGAGGCGAAACATTGACAGCTTTGGCGAGGCAGCCGATGTTAGCACCATTATTTGCGATCAAAGTTCCAAATCCGCAATTGGAGTTTGTTGGAGATGCAACGCCTCCGCAACGGTTTGTGCAGGACAGGATTTTCTGAAATTGTGACCGGATGAAAGAGCCCTCAAGCTTCGGTGGGGCGCTTCCATCATTGCACATGTATGTGATCATGGCAAGAGTATCGCCACTGAGGGCAGAGGATAGGACGATGTCTCCTCCGCCGTAGACGAGACCATCTTGAAATCTGGCGATAGCGCTAGTGACGGCAGCTTCATTTGCTCCACCAGCATCGCAACCGTCCGCAACGGTGACGCATTGGACGCTTTGTGCGTTGAGGGCAGGGAGAAAGCCCATGAGGGCGAGAAGGGCTCCTAAGAGCCACATTTTCGGAGAGAGCTGGTGCTTGCTTGAGGAAACTGATGGGAACGGACAGTCTCCCAGTCTCCATAATTATAACCTTCACGGGATGCCGTATCAATATTTTCATGATGTAATCGATAGATTACTCCGGAGTTCTCCAGGCTCCGAAGCTTCGTTTTTCGCAATTTTCCTGCAAGAGGACGGCCGATTTGCGAGCCCTGCATTGCGGGTTCATGGCTAGGCCGGTTTGCAGGCGCATGCAAGTAAGATTCCCGCTGCAGGACAGTGAAGCGGCGAGCCGATGATCCCGGCCAATAGCGCGATTCGAAGCGGGGTGGGTTGGTCAGATTACTGATTTGGCGCGAGAACTCAACGCCACGGACAAGGGTTCACAGGCCAGGGACCGAAGCTAAGGGATCTGGTAGAAAAGCTTAATTGTAGAGTAACATGGTCCGTCAGAGCTCCGCCGGCCGTAAGATTATAGACTTCAAGCCTGGTTCGTCGCCGAAAAAATGGAGATATCGGCGGAGAAGCAAGATGCAAGAGGTCTAGAGCAACCGACTTCCATGGGTCATTTGTTTCTCTTCGAATTCGGCATTGCATATCCGAATGCTAAGCTTACTGCGCTAGCCTATTAGCTATAGATATGAGTCGTGATGCGATGAACGTGAACCGAGGAATGCATGCTGCAGGTGCAGGGCCTTCAGTCGCAATTTTGAACATCACTTCCAAGGGTTGGCCGAGGAAATCCGGAAAGAACAGCGACCGACCGTGGCTACAACATCACTATATGAGATCAGCGATGTGTCTCTACTTCGGATTCACTTACTCTTTCAATTAGCAAGTTGCTGCGACTCCATTTGGCAGCCACAATGAGCGGCAAGATGAATGCCTTCCAGGCTACTCTCCTCCTTCTCCTCCTCGGCATCTCCAATGTCCTAGCTATCCCTTTCAATGGCAAAAGACACAATAACGGATTGGGGTATAATTTAATGAAGAGAGGTCAAGAGCTATGTCCAGCTCTATACCCCGAGCCAGGGCCTGTTCCCTTCTTCGCGTTCCCGGACTCAGTCTACATCGGTGTCATTTCTGCCACAAAGACAACGACGGCAGTAACGACGACGACAAAGACGTCGTCCGCCACTACTACCAACACTCCAAGTACGACTACCACGACAAGGTAAGTCTCCACGTTTGAGTACCGAAATATTAAATTGAACGTGGAGCTTAAAGTCCCAATTTAGGACAACTACAAACCCTGCGACGACAACAACTACTAAAGCCGCTAGTAAGCTCCTTGCACCTTAATATACAGCCCAATAGGTTGTAGATTCACGCTAACATACGATAGCTACCACCAATGCCACGACCGCATCGACAACGACGACAACTCCCCCGGTTATCTGCCCGAGCTCGCCACCTTCATGCGAAGCCAATGGCTGCTCCGGCACTGTCACTGGTGGCAACCCCACTTGCAAGTCCACCAGCCAGTCGGGCTGCGACTGTATACCCTCGAAGAATACACCAGGGTATACCTGTCCCGCTTCCTCCCAATCCTGTGGTGCCAATAACTGCAATGGCAGCTTCAACAGCGATGGGAGTGCCACTTGCAAAACGTACGGAGCAGGATGCAATTGCACTCCCACATCCGCTATGTGCGGAACAGCTCAAAGTTGCGATCTTAACAACTGCGCCGGCACGTTTAATTCTGATGGCAAAGCTACCTGCAAGAATGCATATGCCACATGCCCCTGCAACCCAACCACAAATACCTGTGGCGCTGCGCAATCCTGTGATGCCAACGGGTGCGCGGGAACGTTTGATTCAAATGGCAAGGCCACCTGTAAAGACAAGTTCGCTACATGCGCGTGTAACCCCACGTCTAACACTTGTGGAGCCGCCCAATCCTGCGATACCGGTGGGTGCGCAGGCACCTTTGACTCAGATGGTAAGGCCACATGTAAGGGTAACTACGCTAGTTGCAGGTGTAACCCCACATCCAATACATGCGGTAACGCGCAGAGCTGTGATCTAAACGGATGCGCTGGAACCTTTGACTCCGATGGTAAGGCCACCTGCAAAGGTAACTACGCCACATGTCGGTGTAATCCTACAACCAACACCTGCGGTGCCGCGCAATCCTGCGATGCGGGTGGTTGCGCTGGTACTTTTGACTCGGACGGAAAGGCGACGTGCAAGGGAAACTACGCGACGTGCAGATGCAATCCTACCGCAAACACCTGTGGTAATGCCCAATCTTGCGACCTAAACGGTTGCGCGGGTACCTTCGACTCTAACGGCAAAGCAACCTGTAAGGGGAACTACGCCACATGCGGATGTAATCCGACATCGAATACCTGCGGAAACGCACAGTCATGCGACCTCAACGGTTGCGCTGGAACATTCGATTCCAACGGATTCGCCACTTGTAAAGGGAACTATGCAACCTGCAGGTGCAATCCCACCAGTAACACCTGCGGAAACGCACAGTCCTGCGACATCAATGGCTGCGCCGGTACTTTCGATTCAAACGGGTTCGCTACATGCAAAGGGAAATTCGCAACCTGTCGCTGTAATCCAACTTCAAACACCTGTGGTGATCCACAGTCATGCGACCTCAATGGTTGCGCAGGAACATTCGATTCCAACGGGAAAGCAACGTGCAAAGGCAAGTTCGCCGGCTGCCAGTGCACGCCAACTCAAGGAAGCGGTGGTACCTGCGGTAACCGTCAAAGTTGCGATAGTAACAATTGCGCTGGAAGATTCACGGGTAATAACCCATATCCACAATGCACCAATTTCTATTCCCCATGTTATTGCAATCCCACAGATAACACCTGCGGTAGCCCCCAGGGCTGCGACACTAACGGCTGTAATGGCAAATGGGACGGTGATACTGGAATCGCGAGGTGTACTGGCAACTTTATTGGTTGTAGGTGTAATCCTACCTCGAATACCTGCGGAGCTAGAGCAAGTTGTTTTACGGGTGGGTGTGCAGGTAATAGAGACAGTGACGGTGTATGGAGGTGCAAGGGCAAATATGCGGGATGTGGGTGTTATTATAGGGGTAACTGGGGTGTGGTGGACCGCGACGCTGGTTCCACTGGAGGACGATTGAATTTGATTTCTAATGATAATGAATGCAGTGAATGCCCCCTCTAGTGTTTTACAACTCTCAAGTGTTGAATGTTAGGCTTACATCTGTGTCACTCTCAATTCTAGCCAACCTTCCATCCGATTGGAATGATGTTATCAGCTCTATTGGAATATACGCCCAGAGTATCCGCTGCTCATTTTATGTGTAAGCCTTCAATCAATATTTGCGCCTTACGTTGTGATTGCCCCGAGTCTAACAACTATACGATATAGGGACATCAACTGTGGAGGTGCCAGTCTATATGGAAATTCTGAAAATAACGTTGGCGCCAACAGTTGGGATTTACAAGGAAAGAACTCCTATTTCAACGACAAGATAAGCTCCTACAAATGCTGGTTGGATCCGTTGAGCTTCTGTAACGGAATCCCTTGCTGGGGGGTGGCATCATAAGTTTTTATACTACAGTGATATGATATCTAGACTCGCTATTCATCCTCATACATGTGATTGATATACATGTTCAAAATATAAAATAGTTTTATATAGACGAATGAAACACTAGAAACCCGCTGACACTAGGCGACCAATATAATTACCTTCGTCTATCGATATAAAGTTTCATAGCCGGTCCTCCCGGTGGCGGTAGCTAAGCCATATTCTAAGCTACTAGCATCACCTGGTTTCACGCCTACAGATTATTCGGAACGTAGTCATCTAAAGAAAGCAGCTTCTGCAACTGGAAAGTACTCGGCACATGTTTATAGAAGCTGGATTCCAGAATTAATTTCTACCTGGCTTGGTGGCTCTGTCTAGAATCTGAGAACTAGAAAGCCATAGCTCATCTGCGTAGTCAACAGCCTATAGGAGTTTGAATTGCGACGGTGAATATTAACAGTATGACTGCGAAGGCGCGTCAGCTAAGTGGAAACCAAGGCTCGCCACATTGTTGATCCTGACGCAGCCGGCTCGCGGCTGTGTTGCGAGCGTTGCATGTTGGGGAACCTGCCAACACACAGAAGCCGGACGGTGGAGGGAATGTGTTCAGTTGGCCTGACTTCCAAATCTTTTCCAAGCCTTTCGAAAGATGGATTCCGGTCCCTACTTGATGACCATGTTTCGCATATGAAATCATCGCGGTAACTTTTGTTTTTTCGAGTATTTGGAGTATTGGCCGGGAGTGTTTGTCGTTTTGCTCCCTGTTGATTTCCGGGAAGAGCCGAAATGGCAATGTCGAGCTCAGATCCCAGCAACTCAAAAACTTGGTAGCTACCAGTAGGAATTGCCAGCGGCTGAGCCTTTTGTTCAGCGAAATTCCATCATGGATAACCGGAGTAGGGAAGAATAATGCCTTGTACTTGTTATTCGGGGCTGTAGGGCTGGCATTTCGTTTTGCGTTCCGGATTAAGTTCCGACAGGGCCGCCCCGCTGCCGCGCCTTTGGTCTATTTTGGCGTGCGGCACCCATCCTGCACAATTGTCCTAGCGTTTCCCTTGCATGCATATGCAGAAAGCTCAAAAGTCTGAGACTACATTATTTGTAGCAAAGGTATGTGCCAGGGCGGTTTAGTGACAGGGTAAAGAGGGTGTACATGTTCTAAGTAGCCAGACGCAATTTGCATTGCAATATTGTTTGCATTTGCTCCCCTCTTCCCTTCCCCCCTCTATAGGTCCAAGATGCTAAGTAAACTGACACGGAATTGAAAATATGCAGACGTGGATTTAACCGTATATCCGCATATGCATGCCAAAGGATCCATAGTCCGGGCCTTATGCCCCCACGGAACATACCTGCCAGAAGCTGTAACCGTGATTTAGATCCTGAGGAGTATACGGAGAAAAAAAGGATCACAATTGTAGCCCATAGTGGCACGTAGGACCGATTTCACAAGCTATGAAGCTCGGCTCTCTCATAATATCCTTATAAAGCGCCTAAGAAGACCTTCTCGTTGACTGCAGTACTGAAAGAGTATCAAATATAACTTCTCCGATCAAAATTGAGTTGCTAATTCAAGGCGCTGAATACCTACCCTCCAGAAAAAATTGAACACGATTCCAAGCTTCAAACGCTCTCATCTATAGAATGGCTTCTACTTCAGTTTCGTCAACGGTGGAGGCCATGAAAGAGAAGGCCACCAATACCCTCGATTGGGATGTAGTGGCCAATTACGAGTGAGCCTTACTTAACACATTTAGTAATATTGATATAGAAACTCAAAATCTACGTGCCTGAAACCACTAACTTGCGAAATTTCGGCGTAGTGAATCCGAAATAAACAAGCTTCTTGCTACGGCTCATCAAAACGGCGATAAGGACAAGTGTATCCCGAATCTTTCATTGTGAGTCCCGGGACGTCCCGAGTTCCGTATGAATAATAAAATAAGTTTAGAGCTGATATTCCTGGCCTCCTTCCCTTATTCCCATTGTAGCAAAATATCGGAATACAATGATGTAACAGAGGAAGACTATGAAATCGAATTTTCCTGGAATCTGGGTACCCCGACGGTTAGTTTTGCGGCTGGGGTCGTCAAACCAGTTGCGACACTATCATTCCCAGTCACCGGCGGATGGGCAAAAGTAGGCGAGAAGACTAAAAACATTGAAAATAACAACTATACCCTAGTTGTCGGCAACCTCGACTTAGGAGCGATGCAAGAACTTACGGAGACGACAACCTCAAGCACTACCGTCACAGTTAACACCGGCATCAAGAATCCTAACATCAAATACAGGTTCGCCACAGAGCGATTTGTGTTTGAAACCAAAGAAAAAAAAGTGGCAACCGTTGTCATCCATTTGGGGACCATAGCTGCTACCAAAGAAAACGGCTCCAATGCCACAACCGTCAATGTCTTGAAAACTGGTAAAACCGAGCTCAAGTGGATCGACAAACATTTGGGCGATATCCAAACAGCATTGCTAGCTAAGCTTTGTGCTGATTATAAGGATATCCGCTTCGAATTAGCCCAGGTCTCCCCAGACAAGCCGCCTTCTGACTACATCCAGCTCAAGCCCAAGTCCTTTATGATTAGCGTATACAGCCCAGACAGCAAACACGAGAATCAGGGTGCAGTGCTCAGTCTCTTCATCCAAACGCGGGACAATCATACAGGACAGCAAGAAGGCTTGGTCGCGAGCTGGAACTCGTACTGGCAATCCGAGCGGAAGTGTTCACCCATTCCTACGGATCAGACTGCGTCCCTCATCTTTAACAAGTACATGATCTTCGAGACGATGATTGAGCCTACACTTAAATCCCACAGTTTCAGTGGGACTTTGCAAAAAGAAGTACTTAGAAAGGTCAGCACGACTGTCACAACTGGGAAAAAAGTTCATCGAGATAAATATGAAAGATTCGATTCGAATGATGGGTATTTCGGCAACAAATATGAGGTTTCGGAAATAAATGCAAACCTCCCAGATCTAAACTTGGAATTGTCGAATGTAAGCGAACCCGGAACTCACGCCTTAATAATTTTTCGCAGCATATCAGACTGCTAATCGTTTATGTTTAATTTTAGGCGAGCAACGCGGAATGCCATGGCAAATGGGAGTACAGCTACCACTTCGACTGGAAATTCACTCACTATGGGGTTGGAGCTTCTGTGGGTGATCGGAGTTACGGCTATTCCGGTGGTATCACTGCATCTCACAAGCTAGATAAAGTGTTATCTACCTCTGCGATTCTGGACGACTATAAACTCAGCATTGACTGTACCATTCAGAAGGGTGACTGGCAAGTCACCTTTACAGGCGATGATCAGGATTGGTGGAGTTCCTTCTGCGGAGGGACAAAAGAAGTTCCAGGATGGGTTAAGGATCTTTCGGCAGAAGTCCCGGGATTTACTCTGCATCTGGGGAACTTGTACTACTTTCTAACTACAAACTTGCTACTACCCACGCAGAAAGTGATTAAAATCGATACCAGTGTTGGGATCCAGGTTCCTGGAGATTTCTATCTGGTCGGCAAGGTGATACAGAAGTCAGCTGTTAGTGCGAGTGGCTAAAGGCTAGCTACGATAGGGAAATTGATGTATTTAGTTGATTGTTAACGGAGTCCTCAAGTAATTCTTTTTCAAATTGCGCTACTACTACTCATAAGGCCGGCGATATACTTGGCTTCGGGGCCAGAAGCGCCAACGGGTTCCAGAAGTTACAATGTAATTTGGACCTTGGTGTTTGCGGTACGTTCTGTCAAGGGGAAACCCAGATTTATTTGAATGCCTTCTCTGCATTTTTGTCCCATTCCTCTTGGGATGGGTCTTGTTTTGCATCCTTATCCTCTTGATCTTGCTTCTTCTTTGCCTCTTCTTTCTTCGTCTCGGCATTATCCCGCTCATCCTTCTTCTCTTTCTCTTTGCTTTCTGCCTCGTTGAGTTCTTTTTCTAGATCTTCCTTCCTTTTTTGGTCTTTTTTCTCATTTTCCTCGTCTCCGTTCTTCTTTTCTTCTTCGATCTTTTTGTCGAGGTCGCTGAGAAGAGACCTGATATCCTTCGTACTTTTTTCTGCCGCAGCATACTCGGTTTCGGCCGCGTTGAGATCTTTCTCAGCAATGTTGTAGTTTTCTTTCCAATGCTCCTGTCGGGCTTCCCGCACGACCGGCCTAATCACAGGATCGTACGAAGTCGAAGGACCAAGGGCTTCAAATCTCGGGTCTGCCTGTTCCGCAACCTTTTCGTCCGTGATGTCGTCTAGCAATTTGGCAAAGTCACTCAGCGGCTCGAATCTCCCCACACTCTGCCTGATCTCTGCTGCCGCACGAGACCGCACATAACTGCTGACGGATTTCTTAGCCGCAGAACGGGCCGCATCCCTGAGCCCATCGATGGTTTCGTCAATCGTATGGGTGTCAAAATCTGGGGGGTTCCTCGAGATACTTCCATGCAGATCGGCTTGTATATCATTCGTTACCCGCGTCGCGGCGTTTGAGAAGTCGACGGGATGTGGGTGACAAGTACCTCGGGCAAGGGAGCGGTACGAATCACTATGGTCCCCGTTGAATTCGCTGTTTGTGCGCGTCGATCTTGTTTCCCGGTTGTCTTCAGTTATCCAAAGATATATCTGGTATACGGCTGCAAACCCACCGATCAAGGTGAAAATGAAACCAATCCAGTCTCTAGCTTCGTATATAACCTTGACTGTGGATTCCGATAGGAGGCGGTTATCCTCAGAGTCTCCGGCAGCCGCTTTAAGAGAAAAGTGTTCCTGCAAACGCAAGTTGTGGAGTGCTGATTTGGCCGATGATGCGGAAGCATTCGAAGTTGATCCTGAGGAACCCTTTTTAGTGTTATAAAGAGGAGGTATTACGGGCTTCCCAGTGATGGTTTCTTCTTTCCTGGTTGCCTAGAGCAGATTTAGCACGGTTGCTAGCGCCTGCTTCGAATTGATTAAACCGACCTACCTTGAATTCGACTTTTGCAGTGCCAGCAGCATCGTCATAGGTACGAGACAAGGTGACGACAACATCTCCGTCGTTGGAGGTGGTAAACGCGAATTTACCGTCTTTGGTCAAAGTGTAAGTGATTTCGTGCTTGGTCGGCTCATCGAGGATCTGGCTCTGTGAGCCCCAATAAATCTTCCCATCTGACACGACCAAAAAGGCATAGACATCGGTTTTGCCTGAGATTGTCCCTTCATAGTAACCTTCCCAGGTGGCAATGTCGAGCTCCCCGGAGCTCTTTACGCCTTTGACAAGGTTTTTGAGTTCGTCAGTGGATAGTTTTAAGGCACTCACGCTGTAGCCTGCCTCATCCACTGCGTTTTTAAAGGCCTTATAGTCGTTTTTTACAACAGCTGTATAGACGCTTGAAGCAAAGTCGTTGTCGTGGAAGTATTTGATGATTTTGGCAGCTTTTGTGTCTGACATTGTGGGGAAGTAGAGTCTAGAGTAACTCTTACAGTGTCTGGCTGTGAATTGATGTAGATCGAGACTAATATGGGAATGCTTATAGTTTCTAAGCCGATGTGTCGATACTAGAACGGCTAACATGGAGAAAGGGCATTCGATATTTAACCCGGGCGGGTTCCATAACTAGACCTGCGCGGGGTGTGGCGACTGACAGGCGGGCTGTCGTTAGACCAAGGAATCGAATCTTTAACCTGATAGATGTACATTGCGGCCTCCTCAAAGTTACTCGAGGGTTTTTGGAGCTTTAACATCTGCATATGCATATACATACATGCGTGAATGACCTGACAACCTAAAGTGCTAGTGCATCCTGCAGATATGTGCGGATCCTATAGGCTGAGCTATCATGCACGCCAGATTTCGTGGCGAGCTCAGCGGTCCGGTAAAGCCTTTACCCGTGTCTCAATACCCGAACACTACAGCCAATATTGCAATCTCTCAATTACTTACCGAAATGTAATGAATGGCTACTAAACAGAGAGTTGGATATGATGCTTTACGCGTATATGTACGGTGAGTCAGAAAGATGGGACTACGTTGCTTGCCTCGTAATTTTCTGTAATATGATTCACAGGGCTTTTCTCGGATTTTTGAGATATCGGAGGTGTGCTCCGAATAAGTGGGGGCAGCTTACCAATCACTGAACACTGCTTGGAACGCATCTTTCTATACTTTTTGGGTTTAAAACTGGCATGAGATTACCTTGTACGTCCTCATAAACAATCGGTACAGGCAGCGGTTCATCTCGCCATCGTAGCACAAGATTTAGATCTATAGAATTGCAAACGCAATCAACGGAAAACATGACCACATTGCCACCAGACCAATCACTACGCACCCGGCTTCAAGACAAGAAACTAGTTGTCCTTTCCGTAGCTGAAAAGGGCATTCTCATTGGAGAAGGAACCTCTAAACACGATTTTCAAGGCTCTAAGCTCTCCTCGGGCGCCTACTTCTTCGCTGAAAATATTGCATTCAGTTCAGGCGTATCAGTCCCACAGGGTCTCACCATCTCGGCTTATGAGTTGGTGTGCTCAGCATCTAGCATCCCTTTAAATTGTACCGGAATCAAGGGTAATGACGATGGGGCTGTCGATGCCAGGGATGGCCATCACGGCGGCAATCTCAGTTTATACGTCCAGAACCTTACGGATTCAGAGGCAAAGGCGTTGAGTCTCCAAGCACAAGGCGGCCGTGGAGGAGACATAACATCGGAATCGAACGCTGTCGGCGATGGCGGTGATGGTGGTTCTATCAACAGTATTTGCATACCGACCTACGCCCACCTTCTTACGGCGGCAGATAAATACTTTGCTTATAGTCAATTCCACCCTGAAGATGCAAATTACTCCACCAATGTCACGGTGGGAAGTACCCTCTACGCCGGGGCAAAATCGCTGGTTAGTCTAGGTAATAGCCTTTCGGCAAGCAAAGAGGTGATCACCGCAATTTTCTCTGAACTTTCAAGTGAAATCTCCAAAATCGATCAGGGTGAAGGCCGAACTATTTTGAAGTTAAAACACGCCCTTAACTTAGCAAGGAAAAGTCTAAAAGATCACATTACTGCCCAGAAACTCCAACTGACATCTCTGTCGAGCGATGTTCGAGGAGGCTACTCGGGCAGGGGTATCAATATCGATGCCCCTACTGGGAAGCAGGGGAAATCTGGTCAAGATACTCGAGTATTTCTTCAGAGTTGGAAGCAAACTGATATTGAAGAGCTTGCGAAAACTACAGTGCCATTTGCACACCCTGAACAATGTGCCATGCTTCTGGAAAGAGCTAATCTTTTCTTCTATGTGGGGTCGCCGGTTCTTCGCAGCCATGCGCGGCGGTTGTATCAACGGTTGCTGGATCGTTTAGCCTTTTTGCCTCTGAATACAAGCGATCCTTTGTACACCGCATATAAAAATACTTCTTCTTCAATCATGCCTTCGACAGCCCTTCAGGACCTTACACGGATTGCCAAAGCTGCTGCTACACAGCTCACCCATTTAAACTCTGGAGAAACGGTATGCTTTATTGAATATTTCAGCGAGACTAAGACTCTTCCGGTTACTCATGACTTTGCGTTACAGAACTACCACGGATACGGTCCTCGGCATGTCCCAAGAGCTAGTTACACTTTCTATAAGGGAACTCTCGACACAGCCATGGAGGACTTGGAATCGTTTGAAAACGCCTATATCCAATATTCAAAAGCGTTAAGGGAGTCACACGAGGTCACCGACGAAGTAAAATTGGCATATGACAAGACGGGCCGAATACTCGCAAGCCTCGATGCAGACATCGATGACCTGAAGGGGAAGTTACATGATCTTGACGGCGACATCGCTAGGGGTAAGCATACGGTCAATGACGCCCAAAAGGCTTTGATTGATGCGTACAATGCGGAAGCTAGTGCTATCAAGACGGCATTCGGAGTTAGTGTTCCTCAGATGTAAGACTTTAACCTCCCATTTCACGTGATGCCTATATTAACACATAACAAGGATTAATGCCTTGACGATGATTGCATTCTCGCCCAGTAAGGCTATGATAGGTGTCCAAGCCGGAAGTCTTATATATCAGGGGTTTACGTCGGTTCCCACAATCAAAGGCACGTCAGTGTCAAAAGAATATCTTGCCTCGGAATTCAGACAGAGTGAGGCGACCATCGAGGCCGTTTCCACGGTGCTAAAAAAGAAGATGGACGGGACTTACGAATTGGATGACTCATTCGCCATGCGATTGATGGTAGCTAAGGAAGGGTTTATTGCTCAACTAAACGAGTTCTCCAGCCGGGCCCTTGGAGGAGTAAGCGACGCTGACCGACGCAAGGATTTAGAAGCCAAGTTCAACGCATTCATCAAAGCTGTTACCGATAGAAACGGCCTTATATTTCGCTACAATGCGACCGTTAAAATTATTGTCGCCAAGCTTAGCGACAAGGAAGCTTATGCCGCCAAAAAGGACGCCCTTGTTAATCGACAGATCATGTGTGACGATGACGACATTGCCACGATTACAGAATACGTCGGGTCTATATATCAGGACTCACGATCTCGGGTCATGAAGCTTTTGGATCTGCTGTTAAGATCTCTTAACTTTCGCATGTTGATATCATCGGATGTCTACGATTACGCTTTTCCGGGATCAGACCCTAATAGCGCCAACAGTATAGACACCGTGCCTCTAACTCTCACTGCGACGACGTTGAAGTTGGTCCGTCAAAACATTGAAGGAAAGTTTACCGAAATGGTCGAAGCTTTAGGGTGCGAACCATCAAAGTTCCCAGCAGATTGGGATGCCGACAGCGGAAAAAGAGTGTTTCTAAAAAAGTCACAACGGAAAACACTTATTGAAGATAAAGAGCATTCCGTTGTTGTGAGGATTCCCACACCATATCGCGACGGTGCGACTGACGGGGATAGCAACGATGCTATGAATACGAGGGCACCCAACGATTTTAGCGAGAATTGTAACGTGCGCATTTACCGCGTACGGTTCGGACTGACGGATCTCAAAACCGCAGCTGATCTGTCTGAAAATCAGTATGCCACAGTGAAATTTAAGCTTACTCATAGTGGCAAGGAGACGATTGTGAATAGGAGCAACGTCGGAATGAGATTTGAGCATGATGATTTCCCGGCGGTTTATTCATTCCGATTGTGGCATAATGGAACTAAAACTGGATTAGATGACGGAAACATTGGAAAGGCAGACGTGAACCAAACCGCCACTTCATACGCTGCTGTGGGACCGTTCACAGAATGGACTATCAGCATGAAGGGGACAGAATGGGACAAACTAGATGTGGGAAGTGTGACAGAGGCTTACTTTGATTTCTGCGGGACAGACTACGGCTACAAATAGACTCCATGATAACCGTACGTACTAAATTGTCTGGGAAAGGATGTTGGTGAAAATATATTGGAGTACACAAGCTTCCTTTTTTATTACCATGTTAACCACATCGAATTTTTATATGAAAACCGATATCGATACTTATCCTAATAATCAATCTGCCATAAATCCCACAAATATTCCGCTTTGGAATTGCTTCCCCCTGTGTCACCTAGCTCCAAGACAAAGAGTTCCTTCAGGCCGTATAAACCCGACTACTTTTGAAAGGACCAAAGATAAGCTAGCTAGCCAACAGGCAGCCAAATTTCCAACATGCGGGCCAACTCAAATTGTGTTGTATGCCATTCTGGGCCTGAGCTTTGAGGGTTCAAGGGTATTCGAACGAAATAGGTGCCAATTACAAGGGTGTTGATGCGTCAGGTCTCTAACTTCGAGGAAGAAGAGTTGAACGCCCATCTTCCTTCCAACCGAATAGGAGAGAGCGAGTACCAAAAGTCAGTCAAATCCTCCGTTGCAGGTGGATCCATGGACATAAACACTTGTTCGTAAACGTAATCGGAATGAACCAGCCGGCAGTATTACCCCGCGTCCCGAGTCGTATGATAGCCGTAGGACTGAATATTGAAGTGTAGAGTGGATCAAAGTCCGAGGATTTCGGATGGGGTTAATATATAATAACACCTTGGTTTTCCAATCTCGAAAATTTCTATGAATTTCTTCAGTAAGCTATAACGTTAACAGTCGCTATTATATTGGTTTTCGATAGCTTTAGCAAATAAGAACCAAATGGGACATTGTAGCCGAAAAATATGCGTTGAAAGCCGGCTGTCACTAAGCTATGCTGACCCATTGTGCCATCTCCGTCTGCTACACCATCATTGGCAAAGAGAGATAGCCATTATTACGTCGAGTAATGTTCCATTGAGCTAAAATGGAATGTGGTGTAAATAGGGGATTTTGGGAACGCCATCAAGAATTTCGCATTCCAGCCCCGTCCTTACTTCATCCACAACTGCTCTGTAGCCTCCCCAACATGTCAATGGTCCTGCTGATTCGCCGCGAAGTGAATGCCAAGACTCTGGTATGAATCAGCGCCGGCTGTTTCACTACCCTTAATTTGGATATCGGGTGAAATATGTAGCTTGAATACAATATACCCTATCTGACGTCATTCCATACTTTAACAATTTAGACCGACCATAAGAGGTTAGCTTCCCGCAGATCATCAAATGTCGATGGTCGTCTCATATATCCCATCAAGCCACTTTCGATACAATTAGGTTTTTTCAGCGTACATCACAATCCTATCGATCTGCTCGATTTATTTTGGGAGCCCAACTCAAGGTATCGATATCCAGTGACAACCTCTTGCCCTCAACGAGCCGGCTCGTTGCGAACAACACAGGTTGTTCCAAGGTGGAGGTCAAGACGAGAAACTTGCAGATGAATAAGCAACTCATCGAACTTAAAAACGGATAAGGTTTCGCAATTCAACTCTTCGGCATGGTCTTGGGTACACATACCCCACCAGCTATAGGTTACCTCTAGTTTGGTTACTAGGTAGCAATGCTTCTCCACATTCGTCCATATTTCTAGCTTCTTGCATGTGGTGGTTCAAATATTCGTGCCCTTGACATTTCCCGTTCGGTCTTTCCGCTAATTCAACATAAATGGATACTTTGCCGAGTATGGTTTGTCTGGTTCTCCAGATACGTACACCGCCATTGTACAATTGTGCTGAATCCCGTGTTTTCAGAAACCAAGATTGTGGTACATATGATGGGAAACTATCCCTGGATGTGACCGGGTACTTTAAAACGCCTGTTTATTGATCCGGTAATCCTGAGCGAACTTCATAACCAATCGAGCTTAGGACCACAGCGAGAACATTCTGGGGCCACGGTCAATCAGCCGGAGAGTTCCAGATATGCATACATAAGGATATCGAAACCATATTTCTTTTGCCGGAGCTGGATCTCTAACATACCTATCCTTCTTTCACGAGTCCTCATCGATCCTACCTACTTCACAAGATGTTATAGAACCAGGTACCAACCGCCACCTCTAGGCGCCGATAAAATTACAGACGAAGTTCCCAACGTTATCTCCATCAGCATGCTTACTGTCCAGAAAAATAGGCATGCTTGTGACCGTTGCCATGGGCATAAGTTGTCCTGCAAACGAGAAACGGCAACCAGCCCTTGCGTACGATGTTCTAAGGCAAACGTTAGATGTTTCATTACTCCGAAAGTAAACGACCCATAAAAGCCAGACGATATTCCATGTCCCCTGGAAGTGAAATACCGAACTTCCAACGTGGTGTGGGGTTGATTCGCAATCAAATCGATGACCAATTGTTTCATCCCGTTTTGGTGAGCTCGGAAACGTGGCATAATTATCGATCCAGCTGCTGACAAGCTGGATTCAGGCTCTCTCCCCGCAGGCCTCAGAATTTACAAATGATTCTTTCAGAGTTAATACGGATCTATGCCCTTATTCCAGCCACCAGAGTTTAGTCATGCAATCACCAAATGTTCTGCCACTGGCCTGGGATGAGTTTGAGGTTTTCCCACAGCTTTCTTCCACGTTTGAGCTCCACCAAAGTCCTACCCCTCTCCAAACCAAATTGCGGGGTGCCACAAACGCCTCCGAGTATCTCTCTACATCCTTAAGAGACCATATAGGGTCCGGACTTATACCAGGTAGCACAAGTCACAGTCCTATTCTTACAACAACCCTCTCCCTCGACAATCATATTGATAAGACGAATGGCGTTTCCCCCGGCGGATCGACCGAATGCAAGCCTATCGATAGACTTGAACCCGACTTCCATCGAAATTGGGTCGATGCCGTAGCACAGCTTCATTCAAAGTTATATTATCAATATGCACCAAAAGGTTCGGACGAAAGCCGGCATGACCATCAAGGACGCCACGACGATAACCAAAAACCTGCCGGACACGCCAATGCATTTACGGTGGGAGACACATTTACTCTATCTCAAACCCTTCTGGATCTTCAGAAACAATTTGACCAGAACCCGGCTCTCGAGGGCTCGTTTCACCATACTACAGGATACGATCCTAGCAACGACTTTAAAGCGCCACCTTACAAGCAAAGTTCCTATCATTCGATACTACGAGACCCGGCTTTACTTCTCCTTTTACTCTCTTGTAGAGTCAGACTTTTATACATATACCGCAGGATTTTGTCCAAGATTAATGACGTTTTTCGTAGCGGCGAGTTGGTTGCCTCAGCTACAGAGGATCACCAATTGCATTCGGTGAATTTAGGAGGTTTGACGTTACACGCATCACCGAAACTACAGGCGGTCATTACACTTCAAACGATGGAGTACTTCCTTCATAGTTTTCACGCTACAACCTTCGGCTCCGACAAAGCGCCCGAAACAGT
Organism: Arthrobotrys sinensis; assembly: GCA_036971225.1. NCBI lineage: Eukaryota > Fungi > Ascomycota > Orbiliomycetes > Orbiliales > Orbiliaceae > Arthrobotrys > Arthrobotrys sinensis. The sequence goes on along the minus strand of JAJTTV010000012.1, from coordinate 1,639,809 downwards.
AGGAGGAGCTTCGGACCCCGTCGTAAGTGTGCGGGTTGGTCCAATCGCAGGAATAACATTGGCGACTATCACAACTTCCGAGGCCGAAATGCTCTTAGCAATATCAAAGATGAAATCCCTTATTTAAAGTTCTCCGTTGAATAAAATTAGATGGTTTAGAATATCTGTTGGACAGTCCTAAAGAGTATCAGGATGATCGGGCTTCAGATTGAGATTTGGACCTTGAAAGTCTTGAAGGATACGCGGACGGATACTCTAGACAGTCAAAAGTATTGCCTAGAACTAGAATATCTGAAAGTAAAGTCTCCTTCTCCGATTAGGATCCCGGATCACACATGTTAGCTAGTACGCTAGGGGCGTCGGCGCAGCCCTAGGGCTATCTGGGGGCCGCAAACAAGTGAGCCAGCAATACAAGAGTCCAAATATGCGTCCGACAGCCGCATTGACCTGGTCTTCTCAGACCACTTCGGGTAATACTTAACATCATGCATATCTACTTGCCACAATTATTTAGCTTCGAAGCTTCGAGACTAAGCATAATTAGCTCTCTGCAAGTTTGAAACATATAGTATCCTCAACCCTCAACAGGGGCTTCGTGGCGCAGGTGCATATGAACAGGCGGCCGTGGTACGGCTAAAAAAAGTCGGTTTCTGGCTAGTTCCTGGTCTTTGGGCACTGGGAGGCTATAACAATTGCGAGTTCGCTGAGATTAAGAGTGAATCAGCTAAAAGATTGCTACGTACTCTATCCAAATAGTGGTAATACCGATTCGTATTATTATTACATGACCATACGCATATATATGTGTTTTGATATTTTGAATTTTGAATTCGAAACGACTTGCCAGATGCTTATGCGATTGTATGCATGGCTTTCGGAGGAATAGAATTAATCCGGTACTGGCACGGCTCGTGCTCGTGCCGTAAACGGCCCATCCAGTTTAAGGAAATGATAACCGTAAAGAGGCCAATCTTCGGCGTTTCGGCGGCCAGGGCACTTAGTCAGTGTCACTAGATATTCCGACCAAAGAATCCAGGTCTGACAAGCTGACGCGATGTCCCGATTATCGGCGTGCATATTATGTAGCGCTAACCTATACAACATCTAGCTAGCACCACCTTAGCCAGACGACACACTGTCTCATATGCCTTTGCAAGCTTGCAACACAACCACACTCTCGCCCCGAGGCTGAGGCCTTTGATATATATATGGGATTATTCTAATTCTACGCGCGTTGGAACCCCTCGCTTCAAACCTCAGATGCATACATATGCAATCAAGACTAGAATACAGCTCCGCGGCATCTATGAAAGAAATCGATCAAATGACGAAATGCATCCGATATCCTCCAATTGCGGCGAATACCCTAAATGAAACACAAAAAGATGTCCACGACTTTTTAGTCGATTCCATTGGGAAATATTTCAACCGGATGTACGTACGGTCCAAGCAACTCTAGTCAATAGGTTTAACTTAGCTTAGTCGAGAGGATTGACTGACAATTAACGGCAAACAAATTCAGATTTACTATTCAAGATCCCGATTCAGAAGCTTTGGTTGGGCCTTTCACGCAATTTCTGTATCTTCCCAAATCCGTAGCCTCCGGGTACTATGCAAATGGCAGTTCTTTATCTCATATATCTGAATTCCCTTTGAAGTGCCGCGAGATCGCCATTCTCGCGGTCGGCCAATATTACAAAGCGGATTACGAACTGTACAGCCATGCTCGCGTCGCTAAGCAAGTCGGTGTTGAGGATCATCAAATCGAAAGGATTCTAGATGGCAAGCCTCCCGGTGGCACCGAACAAGAGCAGGTATCATGGGAGATTGCTCGTGCTCTGGTGTCTGGCAAGGGTCCGCTGTCTGCAGAGCTATGGAATAGGGCAGAGCTATTATTTGGAAAGACAGGCGCTGGTGCTCTGATTCACTACGCCGGGTTTTACGCCTACACATCTATCCTTCTTAATGGTGCCGCTGTGCCCGTACCAACTGGGGAAAATATTTGGCCCATAATCTAAATCGCAATGGCGTTTCAACTGCGCGCACCTCTGTAGAAGTCAGCTGTCTATAATTTCATCTCATACAGTCTATTTAACATTGAAAGTCGATGATATGCATGTACCTAAGACAACGCGGTAAACTTAAGTGAAGTCGATCTGAAAATATCTCGTCACGAATTGGTTGACGGTAAACAGCATTCGAGAGTAATACGGCAAACTTTTAGTATACAGTCTACTAGAAACGAAGGATATATAGCCTGGGGGAAGCGAAGTACCACAAATTCAATTGAACTCGGGAATAGATACTTAAATAGTATCATTGAAGTATATGTCCGTGTTTCCTAGAGATCTAGCTGCTGGGGCATAGAGACTCCGAAGGTCTGTGCTCTATAATTATAAGCGTTTTAGGATTGATAACACAACAATACTAGAGTTGTAAGTGGCCTCAAATCACAGTGTTCCACGCTAAGGCCCCGATACGCCGAGATAGTCCGAGGGGACACTAATATAACTTTGTTTGTCGGCCTATAAAGAGAAGATATTGGTTCCGACTCTCCCCTCAATTGCATGGCAGACGAGTATTCTTAATCGGACATACAATTTCTAGCTATTAATACAACGCTATTTCATTCGCAATCTTTAAAACTCAAACTTCGTCTGATTACTCAAACACTGACAAGCCTTCATTCAATATCTCGGGATTCCCCTCAGACCAAATGCGCTTTTTGTGTCTCCACGGACTTGGAACTAATAGCAAGGTAATATACTAGATCGTGTCCAGTATATAGCAAAAATCTTAAATCGTATGGAATGACTGACCCAATCAATCTTATGATCGTAGGTTTTCGAAACCCAAACGGGTATAGTTCGCATAATCTTCCATAAATACTAATTTGTGTTTTCTAACCAAACTCTTGAAACTCAGCGGCAATTCGAGCTGAACTTGGGGATGAGCATGAATATGAATTCGTTGATGGAACTCTGCCATGGCCTAAAGCTAAAGGTATTCGCGAATTCGGTTGGCAGCGCACTAAAAACAAGAGTACCCGAGTGGCAATTGCGCAAGTTAACTAATTCTATCGGTATCCTTGGTAGAGCTCGGAGATCTTTTTACAGACGAAGACGAATATTTGGCATATTACGACCCCTTTGATGCCAAGAGTATGCTGAAGGCTCTTCTTCAGTTGGAAATTTATATCAAAGAAGAAGGGCCCTTCGACGCCGTGATGGGGTTTTCGCATGGTGCCGCCCTTTCTTCTACTTTCCTTTTAGGTAGAGGAGCGGAAAGAACGGGGTCAGGGTGGGAGAATCCGTTCAAATTAGCTGTATTTTTCGCAGGAGGTGGACCTTTAAGCTGGGACGGGCTGCACAAGAACCGAACGATCTGGCTTGACCGAAGCTACAATCTTTCACAAATACGTATCCCAACCGCTCATGTCTGGGCTCTCAACGACGAGCTAGCGCTAGGTCCATCAAGGAGTGATGTTTTAGAACAACTTTGTAGCCCTCACTTGCGGCACAGACATGTTCACAACGAAGGTCATACTGTGCCCAGTACAAGAAACCCCGAAACACTACGCGAGGCACTGAAGGCCATCCGACGTACAATTCAAGATGCAGAGGCCGTTACCGCATAACTAACTTTTCAATATTCTATCTACCATCATGTAGTTCCGATAACTAAGTACCCAGCTGAATCTCGCACATATAATTGAGCCTACAGGCGCCGCAACAATTGGCTACGCCTCCAATTATGTCCCCAAATAGCGACGAACTAGTCATAAGTTAAATCTATCCGGTTAGAAGCTTATATTGGAACCTCTATAGCTCTAGTGGTTTGAACGACTCAGGTTATCAAGATGGAAGGTTAATTAAACGGCACTAGAGACTTCAAGCTTCAGATAAACCGAATACAACAGAGTAGCTACAGATATACACCGTTCTCGCGATGAAGAAGTGGAGAAGCCCAGAAAAAGGTTTATTTAACAGCCGGTACCGGCCTCCTTTAGCTGACGGAAGGTTCAAGCCTGGATGTCGAGTTGCAATGTTCGCTGCAGAGGACCAGATGTACAGATGTGGGCCCTGCAGGACTTGCCTTTTAAAGCTTTTGGGGCGTCGCTGCAGCTAAGGAACCTCATCCGGACCTTGGATGCGCATATGCAGGTTCGGCGATTTTGTTTCGGTGGCTTCGGAATAAATCTCGGACAGCCCGCCTTATGAGCTAGGGACGGCCCGCCTTATGAGCTAGGGACGGCCCATAGCGACCATTAAATTTATAGAATAGCGTGTAAATTTAACCCGGCTTATGGTAAGCCATACCTATTCTAGGGCCGAGACTGTGGTCTGGACTGTGGTAGGCTCCACCATGCACCGTTGCTCTGTCTAAAATGCAACGCAACAACTTACAGCCTATTGATTCACAACAAACTCAGCAACAGCAACAGCGGACACTCATGCGTATATAGCTGGTCAAAGTTAACCCGAATTGTAACTCGAAATATTGTGGTATCCCGATAACCTTGTTGAATTTACGGCTAAGATTATCCTGAGGACCTAGCTACTCTGGAACATCTCGTCTCTTTGAAATCAGCCCCAACAGAGTAAAAAATCCAGGCCAAAATCATGGCAGCGGAGCCTCTTGCCATAGTAGGCTTTGCGTTCAAATTTCCTTCTGGAACAGAGAGCCCTGACGCTTTCTGGGCTATGATGATGGAAGGGGATACTGGGCTTTCCGAAATACCTGACGATCGCGTCAACCTTCAAGCCTTTCTGAACATTTCAGGAGGTTCCTCTCCAGACCAGACGGTAAGTACTGTCCCTCGATGACGTCCGCTAAAGTCAGAATTAGCTCCCTAGCGAACTCGATTCTTAAATTTTCTTAGGTTAAACGACGTAAGGGCTACTTTCTATCTAGTGATATTGCAGCTTTCGATGCTCCTTTCTTCTCTATATCTGCGGAAGAGGCCATTGCAATGGATCCTCAACAGCGATTACTTCTCAAGACAACATACCACGCACTCGAAAATGGTAACGCAGCGCTCAATGCCCTTGAGAGGTCAATTGCCACCAGCAATATGTAGCTAGCTAACAACTGTGCTAGCTGGACTACCAATTTCTCAAGTCTCTGGGAGCAGGACATCTGTACACGTTGGCTATCTCTCACATGATTACAGGCTCTCTATCGGTAGAGATGCCGAAGCGGCTAAAAAATACTCTATCACCGGATCTGATGGGAGTATATTAGCAAATCGTCTGAGCTGGTACTACAACTTGAAGGGTCCGAGTATGGCAATCGAAACTGCCTGCTCAAGCAGCCTCGTCGCCTTAGACTTGGCAAGTCAGCTCCTCAGAAATGGGGAAACTGATATGGTAAACGCCCCGATTAACGTATCTACAGCTCAATTTTATTCATCTGACATCATTCCATAGGCAATTGTTGGCGGAGTCAGTTTGACATATATGCCAGATTTATTCCTATACCTTGATAACATGGGTTTCCTATCTCCCGATAGCCGGTGTCATAGCTTCGATTCGAGAGGTAACGGATACGCTCGTTCAGAAGGTGTTGGAATCCTGATCTTGAAAAGACTCTCCGACGCTATAAAACCAGAATATAATCATACAATACGCGCCGTCATTCGCTCCACTGGTACCAACTCAGACGGATACACACCAGGGCTTACTCAACCAAGCGGGAAAGCCCAGATCGCACTTATGAAAGATACGTACGAGAGAGCTGGCCTTGATATGGAGCCAACACGGTTCTGTGAAGCTCACGGGACCGGGACATTGCTCGGAGATCCTATAGAGTCGGCAGCAATTGGAACAGTATTCAGATCCGCAAGGTCCCCCCAGGACCCCTTATACATGTGAGGCCCCCTCTCCAGTCCGACTCTTTGAGAAGCGCAGCTGATACGGTTTACAGAGGCGCGAGTAAAGCCAACATTGGCCATCTAGAAGCAGCTAGCGGAATCGCCGGTGTAATCAAATCCGTTTTAGTTCTCGAGAAAGGGGTGATACCGCCGATAGCAGACCTTGTTACCCTTAACCCCGAGATTGATGATGTTTACTACCGCCTTAAGGTACGCAAAAGCAAATGCCCCCGTCTTTACCTGGGCTTTCTGGCATACAACTGTGTTCATTATACTTCCGCTTGATATGCATGTCAGGCTCAATATCGATGTTGCTAATTCCCCTTAGTTCCCCACCCAACCTACACTTTGGCCTAGTAGTGGTCTTCGTCGTGCTTCCGTCAATTCGTTTGGATTCGGCGGTACAAACGCCCACGTTATTCTCGATGACGCAAAGGGGTTCTTAGCTGAGAACGGCCTTACGGGCAATCACAATGATATGGCTACAAATTCATTAAGGCCACAGGATACCACCGATCATCGCCCATATCTACTAGTTCTATCTGCTGCAGATCGTGGTGGGATTCAGCGTCTAGCCGATTCATATAGCAAGTTCTTCGCGGATGATAGAATAACTCACAGCCGCGAACTATACCGCCGTTTAGTGTTTACACTGCAAAACCACCGGACGCCGCTTCCTTGGAGATCTTACTCTCTTATCAGCTCCAAGGACTCCTTAGTTTCCCTCTACAAAGATTTATCCCTACCTCAGCGTTCCGCGGACCCCAGAAACATCAGCTTGGCGTTTGTTTTCACTGGTCAAGGTGCCCAATGGCCAAGGATGGGGATCGAATTAATGCAGTTTCCGGCGTTCTCGAAGAGCATCCAGCAATCAGCCCAGCACCTCCATGATCTTGGGTGTCCTTGGAATCTTGAAACCGAAATATCTAAGGAGGGACCCGAGTCGCGCATGAATGAACCAGCAATAAGTCAACCTATAAGCTGCGCTTTGCAAATTGCCCTTGTGGATTTGTTGGAGAGGATCAACTTGCGACCCACAATCGTCCTGGGACACTCATCCGGCGAGGTTGCCGCCGCGTAGGTCTCCCACCCACCGGAGCTAAATTAATTCAATATTGCAATTATCTCTTGTAAATTTGCTAACTTAGTGTTTCCAGGTACTGTAAGGGAGCAATATCTCACCTTAGTGCGATCAAGATCGCCTATTACAGAGGATTAGGGGGGGCTGCAGCCTCTCGAGACCCCATTAAGCGGTCCATGATGTCAGTAGGGCTTTCTGAAACTGACGCGATTACTACTTTGCAAGAAGTTTCAGAAAGGTTGGATGATATACACATTGCTTGCATCAACAGCCCTAGCAACGTCACCTTAGCGGGAAATGATAGCCATCTTGATGCACTAAAAGGCATTCTAGATCAAAAGAATATCTTCGCTCGGAAACTGAAGGTTTCTTGCGCGTACCATTCCCCTCATATGGTTCCGATCGCCAAAGAGTACTTCTCCCTGGCTGGAAAAATCGAGCCACTAATCAAAGAAGCCACTACAAAGTCCATCCCGATGATATCTTACCTTGATGGCGAGTCGGTATCGAATGACCGCCTACAAGAGCTAGACTACTGGATACAGAATATGTGTTCCGCGGTACGGTTTACAGACAATGTTAAGAAGTTAGACCAGCTCGCTTCACTATCCGCCAATGGCAGAAAAAGACTTGATCTCAGTCACCGGGAAGGAATCTCTGTTACAAATATTCTAGAGATTGGGCCGCACTCGGCCCTTAAAGGACCTCTCCGAGAAATAATGCAAAAGAACTTCCGAACCGCCCGCGATATCAAGTATGACAGTGCATTGGTCCGAGGGTCTCCAGGATTAGACTCTATCCTTCGAGCGGCTGGAAATCTGTACAGTTACGGGTTTGAAGTCGACATTAATTATCTTAACGGAATCGGCTCGGAGAAGATCCCACAGCTAGCAGATTTGCCCTGCTACCCATTTTCGCACGGCAGAAAATATTGGAGCGAGAGTCGAAGGAGTCAGACGGAGCGACTTCGTTTGAGAAGTCCCAATGAAATACTTGGAAATCCTTCTCCGGATTGGCATCCCCTTTCGGCCACATGGCGTAATTTCCTCAATAGAGCAACCACGGACTGGCTTGAAGACCATAGCATCAACGACGCTGTTATATACCCTGGCGCGGGGATGTTAGCTATGGCTATCAAGGCTATGAATCAACTGGCCCAGGGATGTCTAGATGTCGTACCATCGGCTTTCAACCTTAAACACATTGAGTTTTTAGCCGCAATTCAAATACCGGCAAGTCCATCTGAGATTGAGGTTCAGGTCCAACTCAAACCACAAGATGATGGTGCCCTGAGCCTGGGGTGGTTTGAGTTCGAAGTTTTCTCACTCGATGGTAGCCAATGGAAGAAGAGTTGTAAAGGACTGATCCGTGGGGAGGCAACAAGCCCCCTAGAGAGCATTCCCGAGGGCAGTGATAGGGCTTCCACCCCGAATTCTGAGGACAAGTTCCAATTCTCCGAAGAAGAAAGGGATTTCCCTTCAACTCCAGGCTCCTCGATAGGTGCAGGGGATGAAAAGACAGTCCTTGACGAAATCGTCGATCCTAGATTATCCCAGACTCTACAAGGCCCCGCCGCGGTTTATGTGCCAGCGCATGGGTTCTTCGACTCCATCAAGAAAGCAGGATACAACTACGGCCCGTCATTTCAAAGAATAGGCGACCTTCGACATCCAGCGCAAGGGAGAGTCCAGGCAAATGTTTACTGCTATACGGGGTCAACAAGCGCACGTCGGGTTCATGGTACTCGTGCGATAGATACGAACAATATCATTCACCCGGCGACATTGGATGCGTTTTTCCAGTTGCCCCTTGCCAACATTGTTCGAGAACAACCAACTATGCCTACTATGATACCCTCCAAAATTAAACACCTTTGGCTATCAAGGACCGGACTGAATGATAGCAAGAATCCACTTCTATCCACCGCCTTACATAACTTCTCTGGGTATCGCGGAAGTGAACACACCGTGTCAGCCATTGACTCAAACGGATGTACCAAAATCGCCGTCTCCGGTTATGAAATGATCAGAGTTTCTGGTGGGACACACAACCCTCAAGAGATGACTTCAAACGACTTGCATCACTGCTGGAAATTCAGATGGGATCCTATCTCGTCCCTACAGGAGCTTGAGTCAGCAAGTAAGGTAGAGTCTGGGGTTGAAGCAGCCTGTATTATCGAGATTCATTTGCACAACCCCACCCAACAACGATCGAGCTAGCTCATGCATTGAGGGAGAAATTACAAACTACAGGGATTTATAAATGCAAAATAGTGGTATCTTCACTAGAGCCGCCGGACCCCGCGGCCCATTTGAAAATACTCCTGTGGGATGTTGATAAACCCTCCATTTTGGAGAATCTCACGAAAGAAGATCTATCCGTCGTTCAACAAACCCTGGCTACTGCTGGCAACCATGTGCTATGGATCCAAACGACAGAGTCCAGCTCCGTTAACTACCCCTCTCAGCATCTAGTCGACGGTCTGGCCAGAGTACTACGTCAGGAGAATAGTATGGCCGGGTTCGCAACATTGTCATTACTACAAAAGGATTTGTTAGGGCGTGTAGATGGCATCTCCCGTGTTTGCGGGGCAATTCTCAGCGACGTTGATAACTTATTTTTGCCGCAGTCATTCCGCCAAACCGTGGAAGGTGTTATCGAATACTGTCAATTAGACGAGGCGGTAGAACTTACAAGAAAGGTGCAATCTGCCAAAGCAGGACCCATACCGGCAGCCTGCAGGTGGGACGAATCCGACCCTGTGAGAATCAACATCGGCTCCCCCGGTATTTTCGAGTCAATCCATTTTATTGAAGATACGGAGAACGGAAATATCGTCGAACTCCAAGACGATTATGTGGAAGTAGAAGTCGCCGCTGCTGGTGTCAACTTCAAAGACTGCCTGATCGCGCTTGGCGCACTAAACGAAAGCACGATTGGAAGTGAGATATCAGGAATTATAGGTCGAATCGGGAAGGATATTGAGGGACATGGGCTCAAGCCTGGTGACCGTGTCTGTGGGTTTGCAACAGATGGGTATCGCACATTGTACCGTTGCAAAGGTTCGAGTTTATCACGCATTCCAGAGTCTTCGGCTTTGAGCAACATTGAGGCGGCATCTATTCCAGTTAATTGGGCTACTGCATGGCACGCACTATACCATGTCGCTCGCTTAGTCGCTGGGGAGACAGTGTTGATTCATTCAGGAGCGGGGGGCACCGGGCAGGCAGCTATCCAGATCGCTCAACATCTCGGAGCGACAGTCTTCGCCACTGTCAGTACACAAGAAAAACGAGACCTCCTTACTTCAAGCTACAGCATCCCTCCCACTCATATTTTCAACAGCCGGGATTCGAGATTCGCAGACGAGATTAAACGGTTAGTCGGCGGAGTTGATGTAGTACTGAATTCCCTATCAGGAGACGTGCTTTTCAGTTCGTGGGAATGTATAGCACCATTTGGCCGGTTCGTTGAGATCGGCAAGAAGGACATACAGGCTCAGGGGAAACTACCAATGGCTCAGTTTGAAAAGAATATATCATTTAGCGCCGTAGATCTCGGCCATATGCATCAAAGGCGCCCTCAATACGTGGCACGACTCGTCGACGAAGTTCTAGAACGATTTGGTAGGGGTGAAAATTGTCTTCGACCGGTTTCAACACTCCAGACATTCGACATATCAAAAATTGTGGACGCATTTCGTTTGATTGGAACGGGAAAGTCAACTGGAAAAATAATTGTCGAGATGAGACCGAGCAGCGAAGTCCCAGTGGTCTTGACACCGAAACTCCTAGCAAATTTCTCTCCGGATGCCTCGTATGTGATTGCCGGAGGCTTGGGTGGTCTTGGTCGTGTGACTGCCCGTTGGATGGCGGAAAGGGGGGCGAAAACTCTTTTACTCTTGTCACGATCCGGCCCACGAACACAAGACGCTAGAGATCTCATTAAGGAACTTGGAGAAATGGGCGTGAATTGCGTTGCACCTGCATGTGATATCACCAACCGGAACATGCTTTACAAGACTTTGCAGAGTCTCGATATACCTCCAATCAAAGGCTGCATTCAATCTAGTATGGTATTGAGGGTATGTTGTCCCCGAGCTCCGATGACCCGACTCCAACCCCCTTAGATCGTTTTAGAGATCATATGTTCCCGAGAAGGCTAACAGACAATCCACAGAGTGCCCTCTTCTCAGATATGACCCATGACGAATGGACTGATGTAACAGCTTGCAAAGTTGCCGGAAGTTGGAATCTACATGATCTTTTGCCTAAGGACATGGATTTCTTCATTCTGCTTTCATCTGTGCAGGCTGTATTCGGTGCTAGAACGCAGGCTAACTACAACGCAGCCAATACGTACATGGACGGTCTTGCCCATCACAGGGTGTCAAGAGGGCTAAAGGCGGTTTCAATCATGCTTGGTTTAATGACTACGGATGGGTATCTCGCCGAAGCGGACCACCGGGATGAGAGGGAACTACTCCTTGCACAGAATACCTACCATGGAGTTGACACCAACGACTATCACGCGCTACTCGATTTCTATTGTAATCCGGAGCTAGGCCTGTTAACCCCAGGTGATGCCCAGGTAACTATTGGCATGAGACTTCTCCACCTAGACCCAGAACTCGACCCATTAGGTACAATCTGGGGCCGAAATCCAATGTTTAAGGCTCTGCGCCGACTCACTGATACCGACGGCGCGAATGGGAAGGACTTAGCCGGAGGAAAGAGAGATGTCACATCATTACTTGCCGCCGCGCAATCCACAGAAGAAGCCACGGAGATCATACTCAAGGCACTTACGACAAGACTATCTTCTACAATTGCTGGTATGGATCCGGAGGAGATGGATCAGACTAAATCAATCCAATCATATGGAGTTGATTCTCTTCAAACAATGGAGCTTCGAAGCTGGTTCCTTCGATTCTTTAGAGCTGACTTGCCAACCTTCAGTATTTTGGGTGCACCCAGCCTCACCGCCCTCGCCGCGACTATTGCCGAGAGAAGCACCATTCGTGCGAAGAAATAGATACAAGTAGTTTAGAGTTCCGTTACTGCAGTTATAGTGATTATTCAGGAGCCGTTTCTCCGATGATTTCGGACGCTCCTTTGTAACGTTAAAACCATGTGTTGCATTCTGTGACACATCTGCGCATTTTTGTGTTGAACATTGCAATTGTCAGATCGAAGAACGCGCATAACAAAACGTCAGTCAGTAGTGTAGACGCAAGTAACTTTACGTTTCGACCGGAGCTTTCCATTAAATATTAAAATCTAGCACTTACAACATCTATTTTTTTTCTTCAGACAGTCCCTTAACTCTATCAAATTCCCTTTTCACGACAACATCGATCCCAGATCGAATAAATGCCTTAGCGGTGCTGCTCCGCAACACATAAATATGTACTACGGGGATCAAAGCGCTTGGCCCCATTATTCACGTCTGTACAGCACCATTGCATATTCGCAGAAGGCGATCGGTTATCTAGTTCTACTTACAAGGATAAAGCTCAGTAATAACTACGTAGCTAAGCTCTAAAGTAAGGATCTGGGTACTTATCTATCGATAGCTATCCATTGAACTGTCGAGCTATCAGCTTGGCCATGCAACGGTTAAGCTGAGGAAGGGACCTGCGAGACAAGGTTCTTCCAACACAAATGTTTTGTTTTGTTAGGATCCTGTCGTTCGCCAGGCATCGAATCGGCTACCAACTGAAACCCCTCTACCTTTGAAAAAGCCTCACGGTAACTTCCATGATGCAAGCTCTGGCGCCGTGGCTAAAGCTTATAAAGCCTATGCATGGCCATCTCTAAATTTGGCCAGGCTAGAGCCTTTACTGCGCAGACGGGCAGTGTGTATACGTCTACCCTTGCCTCTTGGTCGCATGCTGAAATATCGAAAAAGTGATATGTTGACAGCTCGGCTCAGAAGTCCAGAGATCCGATAATTTTTGATCCGCAACAGTTTTGGGATCCCGAATCACGAGGCTGTAAGTGCTTACCCTCTAAGACACAAGGATTTCTAATCGCAAGGGAACTTACTCCTTGAGCCTGGAAACGTTCACCGTTCTGACCATCCAGAACCCGTCAGTTTGGGGCAGTGTTTTGATGTTACCGCCTGGCAGGGGTTTGGATTTCCCGTACACACTAGCTGCAGACGAGGCTCAAGCATCGCCAGGATCAGGTTTGATGCCCCGCTTTGCATGCAGTCAGCCTGCACGATTGTTCCATCCTTGACTCATATCATCCCGTCTCGTTCAAACGACCCTGTTAGGGCTAAAATTGTTGTTGCAGCCTGCAAGTCTGGGGTTGTTTGGGCTCAAAACCGACATGAAGGCCTCATTCAAGAGGGCCTGAACAGGATCGGTTTTGTTCTTGCTCCACCAGAAATACCATCTATCTCTTGAACAAAATAGTTACCCAAACCCGATAATTGAATTAATAAGAGAGAAACAGGATAATAAAGAGTAGTATCAACACAACAATATGGCGTCGGCGTCGGCCCCGGCGTCCAAAAAGACAATAGATATTGTGCAGCAGGGTATCAAAGAACTGCACAATCCCTCGAATCCCGATGTCGAGTACGTCTACCTCTTTCTTTTTCTTCGGCCTCAAAATCGCACATGGCCTTATACTAACAGGACACCAGCATCATTGCAGTGCCAGGACTTGGCGCCCATCCACTAGATAGCTGGAAGTCGGCGGACCCAAAACTGGAGTTCAACTGGCTTACCGATCGCGATGGCCTGGCAAAAGAATTCCCACGGGCACGTATCCTCCTCTACATGTACCAGTCCGCTTGGACTAGTCCCTTGAAAGTGAGGCAGTTCATATCCAACTTGGCCACGACGCTTCTCTGGGGCTTGCTCGGAAAACGAAAGGTAGGTTATTACACCCTCTATATGGTTTCTTCGAATAATTTGCTTACAAGCGAAGGACTGTCCCCGACGGCCGATCGTCTTCATTGGCCATAGTATGGGAGGCATTGTTATTGCAAAGGTAAGCCGCCGTTGCTCATGTCCGCACCCGCAGCTAGACTTGCGTCTAAAGAATCACAGGCTATTAGCGTTGCAGAATCGCGCCGGGAACATTTTGGGAAAATGTTTGAAGCTATAACCGGATGCATTTTCTTTGGCACCCCATTCGAGGGCACCAGTGTAGCTGGCGCTGCTTCCATGTTTGCTCGAGTCAGCGAATCTCTGAGCCTTGATCTAGCTACATCATCAAAGCTCTTAGACCTCATGAAACCAGGAGATGAAGGCCTACGTGAAATTAGAAACGAATTCATGCGACTATCAACAAAAATGAGTCCGAAGATCGAGCTATGGTGCTTCTATGAGGAAAGACAGACAGATTGGAGTAAACAAGCTGGATTACCCTTCCGAGTACCGCTTCCCAAGGTAGAAACTGAACCTTTCCATAGAAGTTGTGACTCCGGTGCATAATTAAGCTGATACACCTCTAGAAATACGAAGACTTTGTGACCCGAGAATCTGCCAGTCTAGCCGGAGTTGACAGTATGGGGCTTGCCCGAACTCATCGAGAGCTCGTTAAATTCGACAGTTTCAAGGATACCGTGTATCAACTTATCCGCGGACCCCTTAAGACTATCATCAATGGCGCCCCTCTCATTGCGAAAAACAGGTTTAACTCTACACGAGGTATCGATAGAGACGTTGTCAAAAAGGTCCTTACTACTTTGGAAGGCGTCCAGATTGAGAAGAAACGCAAAAGGGCTACGCAGAATGTAATATCGTCTTCTTGGATACTACAAGAACCAGAATATCAACAATGGCTGAACAGAAGCGAAGAGCGGCCTGTTGACTGCTTGTGGGTCCTAGGCCCGGAAGGGAAAGGCAAGTTGGGTGCCTCACTCGCGGCTATTGATCATATCGAAGAGACCATTCGGAAGGAAGAAGCTCAGAACTCAGGACAAGCAGCCAATCTACTTGCTTATTTTCTGTGTGACCAGACAAGCGACGGGTCAAATCCAGATGAGTTACTCAAGTCGTTCTTACGGCAACTAGTCAATCAACAGGAAGGACTCGCCGCATACGCAAAACAATTCGTTAATAACCAAAAGGATACAGCCGTTCGAGGCAAGACACAGGCAGTATTGACTGTTGAGAATCTTTGGCAAAGTCTACAGGATATGCTGACAGATGATATTATCGGTACTGTCTATTTCGTTATCAATAATCTTCACATGATGGATGAACAAGCGGATTCGGTGAAGAAATTGATGGCTCTGATAGCATCCGAGTGGCAAGAATCAGGCCCTCCACGAACTCGTGTAAGATGGCTCTTTACCAGCCAAACGAGACATAGTATCAAGCAAGCCCTTGACTCCCAATACACCCGTATCATCGATCTAGACGATGAAAAATATGGGAGCCAAGTGCAGCAGGAACTCAAGCTGCATGCCCAGAGGAAAATTGCTGCCTTAGGTATGGAGAAGGGCTACAACAAGGCCCTAACTTACTTTGCTGGTAGCTTGATCGGGAAACGAGCCCAGAATACGCAGTGGATTGATATTACCATCATCCAACTAGCTGAGTTACCCACCGATGCTAGGGACCTAAAAGTACGATCACTTTTAGAACGTATCCCTCAAGATTTGCGATCCCTCCTCGACCGCGCTTGGAGTTCTGTATGTTGTTTCGCTAGAGCATTGTTCCCACACGCAAAGTAACTATTCTAACCTACTACGTGTATACAGGTGCTAGATCCGAAAGATGACAAGATCGAAGAGATCAAAGAGATGTTGAGAACCCTCATTATAACCTATGAGGAGCCAACAGAAGACGATCTCGCTATACTCACCGGTCTCTCTCACGATGCGGAATCGCGAGCCCACCTCTGCGAACTTGTTGAAAAGTGTCGGCCCTTGCTCACTTTCCGTAAACCAAGCAATCGAGTTGGTTTTATGAATTCGGTCGTGAAGGCGCATCTCCTAGAAAACGCAGAAAAGTTGTTGAGCCTCTCAGCTGAAGAAATCCGCTGGCAACATGGAATTATAGCCCTCAGGAGCTTCTCTCATATCACGCAATCTTATGCAGAGCCTGAACCTGAAAGTGACGCTGAAGAGGATGAGGAGGATGAGGAGGATGACCATGCATCTGCAGCAGAACCTGCTCCCGAGGTAGCAGAGCAGCCGACACAGGAAGATAGCTTGCCTCCGACTCAGGAGGAACATGTCGAACCCCCAGCGGAACAACCAGCTCCTGAGCCACAAGAGAATGCTGAATCAGTACAGCCGGCCAACGAAGAAACTACCTACTACTATTACGATGACGATGATGAGATCTCCGATTTCGAAGAAGAAATGGGACACATGGACCAACACACCGAGGAGACAGGGCCTGTGGTATCCATCTACGCGATTAAGCATTGGTTGCATCACGCAAGCAAAGCCACCACCGATATCGCAGAAAATCTAAGCCAGGAAGATGATTTCTGGAAAGAAGAATCGGCGGTACGCAAGAAGTGGCTGGTTGCCTATCACAAACTAACGGGTGCCTTTGAGGGTGTCACCTTAGAAGGGCTTACCGGGCTCCACGTCGCGGCCTCAATAGGGTTTTCACAGTTGGTCTACGCCTTAATCAAAAATGATCATAGAGACGAAATTGGTGTCCGGGATAAGTTCCTCAATACACCAGTAAGTTGATCCAAAAGAGTTCTAGATGTAGAAAACCGACTAATTAGCAAAGCTCCACCTGGCGGCCTTCCTAGGCCGACCCAATATTTGCGAGGTGCTCTTGAACAACGGCGCAAAGATTGACGACGGCCAAGACGCAGGCGACCAAACCCCACTGGCCATGGCAGCGTACAAGGGCCACTGTAGGGTTATGACAAAGCTCCTCGACCGAGGTGCCAACCCTAATGCACTGGCAAAAGGGAGACCGGTGATAAACGAAGCCATCGTCTCAGGGAACTTGGAGGCTGTACAACTCCTAGTGCGACAAGGTGCTCTTCTAGCACAAGATGGTAACAATGAAGATAACCCAGCTCCACTGGCATTGTCTGCTCTCCTTTCAGATTTAACCATGTTCGCGTACCTACTGGACGCATGTGCGGACAAAATACCCCACAAGGAATATAACAAAGCCTTGATATCATCTGCCAGCGCCGGTAGACTAGAGGTTACCAAGCGCTTGCTTCAGTTTCAGCACGATACAGAAACATTTCAAGCAGCGCTCGAAGCGGCTGCAGACGAAGAGAACTGGGAAATCCTACTCCTAATTATCGAGAGCTCGAAAGGCCTGGATTGCGATGAGGTTTTCTATGACATCGCTACAAGCAGTGAACAACAAGATCGCTTGCTGTCTGCAATTTGGAAGCATACAAACGGAACCATCCCTCAAGAAACACTTGACTTGTGTCTTTATCAGGCTGTAGACATAGAAAAGGAGTCAACAGTTAAGATGCTCTTAGAAGAGTTTAGGGCAAATGCCAACGCCACGGGTGAAGAGTAAGCTGATCCTGTTGCCCACTAGCTAAGAGTTCATCTAACAATTCGTAGATATGGAAATGCACTTACCGCCGCAGCATTCGACGGAACCTTGGAGATCGTCAAGATGCTCCTGGATCATGGCGCTGACGCCAATTCACCCAATGGCTGGGCCTTGCAAACGGCCGCTGAGCAAGGCCACCTCGAGGTCGTTGAGCTATTGGTAGAACGCGGCGCCGATGTTAGTGCATGCCTCGATGAAGAAAAGTTCTCCTTAGGCACTGCCCTCCAAGCGGCGTGCCAGGCTGGACAAGTTGAAATAGTCACCTTCCTCCTAAAACACGGTGCGGATCCGAATCTCGGCGGTGGGGCAGAAACCTGTCCACTCATCTCTGCTTGTCGGAGGGGCGAAGCAGAGATACTCGAGCTCCTTATCAATGCTGGCGCCACAATCGATCGTTTCGGAGGGCCTGACATGTCGTCTCCGCTCATTAATGCTGCCGGTACTCTTTATAAAGACTCGGTAGAAAAGCTCCTTAACGCAGGAGCAGATATTAATCTGGAAGATAAAGACGGCGATACGGCGTTGATTGTCGCCGCCAATGTTGGAGACGCAGAACTCGTCGCATTTTTACTGGAGAAGGGCGCAGACATCACACACGTGAGCAAGAGGAACGTAAACGCGCTTCAGACCGCACTGAACTCTGGGGCCACAGAATGTGTGGAACTACTCGTACAGGCAGTGACCCGCGTGCTTACCGCTCTGAACACGGCGGTCTCCGAGCAGAATTACGAGGTAAAGAGGGTTTTGGGTAGTGTTAATTTCACAGGCCTGATCGCGGTAGCTGAAGAAGAGAAGCAAGAGGAAAACCAGGAGGAAAATCAAAAGGAAGGCCAAGAGGAAAACCAAGAGGAAAACCAAGAGGGAAACCAAGAGGGAAACCAAGAGGGAAACCAAGAGGAAAAGAAAGACGACGAAGTACCGGACGCTGCTGCGACGGAAGAAAACGCTAATACGGTGGAGACCAATGAAGAAGTCAAAGCAGGTCAGAGCAATGAGGCTACACTGGAGGAGGGGCTGACCCAGACTGCAGCAATTGAAGAAGCTGCACAACCATCCGCAAACGGCGTTCATGACACCGCATATGCAGGCTCCCAAAAATTATATCAGACACCTGTTGTTACGCAGGAAGTAGCCGCCGCCGCAATCCAGCAATCTCCACAAACGGAAGCAAGATTCGGAGCCTCAGACCCCGACAGCAGCGCAGATGTGATACCGTCCCCAATCAGACAGAACCCTGCTTTCCCGGGCTACCAGAATTACCAGCATTTCAGGAATACCGTTGATACGACGGCCTCGAGCCCTAGCCCCATGCCTGCGAAGACCGAACCCTCTCCTCCAGCTCAATATGTGCCAGCCGCAATCCCTCCCAAAGACCCAGGCAGAGACTCCCCAAACATAGGCATTTCCACAGAAGCGACAAATACGACTACTCACTCTATGGCTCAAGCCCCCACAAGTGTACCAGCTGGTTATGCTCAGCAAGTCGAATCCCCGCCTCCGCAAGTAACAATCGCAGACCAACTCCAGGCCTACCAGGCCACCCAAGAGGCCAACAACCCTCCCGTCTATCCACCATACCAAACTTACCAGAGTTATCAAAGTTATCAGCGGCCCGCGCGCAAGCCTCTCGGAGGTAGCTCCGTCAGCTCAGACTCCCCCAGACAAGAGAATCCCCCAGGGAACGAAATTTATCAGAACTACTCCAACTACCAAGGCTATCAAAGCCAACAAAATTATCAGACACCACCACCCAGCCAAGGCTACCAGAGCCCTTCCCCACCTTCGGGATATCAAAGCCCTGGAGGAAATCAGGGATATAAACCCCCTGCGGTAACCCAGGGCTACCAGCCCAATGCGCTAACTCCAGGGTATTCAAACCAGGCTCCGGATGGAGGTTACCATTCACCCACGCCCAGCCAAGATTATCAGCATCGGCTTCCCAACCAGCACTATCAAAACTACCAAAATACGCCATCGAATCTTAATTATGGGCCTCCAGCTACCGCACCAGCTCCGGCCCAGCATCTACCAAACCCGAAGCCAAGCTTCGGTCACCGTCTTTCCAGCTATTTCCAGAGTTCAAATTCTGATCAATCGAATCAGAATTCAAGGTACAAGTACAATGACTCGTGGTAAAAGCTCCCCGGCGGAATATATATTGTAAATATAGATCTTCCGCGATGAATTTCACCGTATTATACCATGTATTATTACATCAATTTCACCGTATCCCATATTCTATTCCAGTACTCTAGCGTAAGCGCTTACAATGGTCTACACATGAAAGTCATCAAAAACTCATACATTAAGTTTCGACTTTTCGTCGATTTTATACGATAACGTATATACGGTGATATGTACAGACAGAGCCTTTAGCGCCTTGGGTATCATGCATTGACGACCTATGTATAGCGCCGTAAATATTTTTCTTTTTCACAGATTCATCCATCTACCTCCGCCCCCCTTCAGCTCCCCAATCCGGCAGTACACCCATCTCCCTAAACCTCCTCTTCTCATATTTCTTCGTAACCAGCCAGTTGTATACTACGATGAAAAGGACGATTGCAAATATAGCCACCCCCACAATAAGCGGGGCGATCATGGCGAGAACCGCGACTCCATAACTTACATCCTGGAACGGGGCGTTGGTGGCGAGTCTCTCTGTTGCTAACCCCACTTGCATAGCCGTCAAGACGATGACGATGTAACCGAGTATAGCAGCCAGCAAATGGAAGTTATCCCGAAGAAGATCTCCGTAGGACATATGCGATGCTATTTTGGAGTAGCCTCGCCATAGTAGCCCCTTACGCCACCGGTATATTGAGTTCAAGCGGCTAAGGCGCAGCTCACCGTACCAGAATCGAGGGTTGACCGCAGAGTACTGAAAGTCTCGAAGAAACTGTTGAGAGAAGGCCCTCCAGGAATCCCAAGTCATTTTATGAGAAACAAGTCCGGATTCCAAGGCAACACGGAAGTCGCTTTCGTAGGCAATAAGAGCGGTGTACGTAAATAGAAATCCACGGGCGGCTTTCGCCAACTCCTCGCGTTCCTGTCGCTGTTGTATATCCATACCCTCGGGGCACATTAAATGCGCTGACCAAAATTCGGAATCGAGAAGATATCCAGGTATCGGTTTGATAAAAATCCGCTTGTCGGCCCAAACGAGGTGAAGGTCCATGGATTCCGTGATCACAATGTCTCGCGACAGCATTACTTGATAATGCAGCGGGCGGGGCGGCATAGGCCGCCCGACCAGCCAGAGATGATCTTGTATATCATCTAACCGTGGGACGAGCAGCTCCCGTCGTAAAAATTCCGGATCTTCGAAACTTGGGATCGAGACATGATCGTGTTTGGTGCGGAATGTTGAAGGTAGATGTGCTTTAAGTCGTTCTGATTGCGGGGCATCAGGACCAGCTTGGCCCCTGGATCCCACAACGGTAACATGGAAGGGCAGTTTATCGTCGCTCATGATTTCCCGTCACACGACGCCCGTGATATATAAATTTAGGTAATGTGTGGTTCGCCAAGTCGAGATCCCGACAAGGACCACAAGATCGATAGTCAGTAGAGAATTTTTTTAATGAAAATTTGCCAAGTCAATATCGAGTAGGAAAGAAAAGGAGCGAGAGATAACAAAAAATTGTGTAACTGTTGCCTTTAAAGTTTGAAGACGAACCTACGTAGCCCTGCGGTTTGATCCGACTTTAAGGGTGGCGGCTGAACCGGAATCTCAAATTGGGCGGGCAGCGCAGCAGAGTTAGCTCGAGTGCGGCCCGGGTTTTGTTAGGTAAACCACTACTATAATTGCGACGAGATACAAGTCAGCGTCCCAGTTCAAGAGCTCACGGCTCAAGGATCCACCAAAAATAGGACCCCTGCGGCTTAAGCTCAAGCAGCTTACATGCAGCCAAAGTTTCGAGTCAAAAGATCCGTGACCGATCCGACCGCATCAATCACGATACCAGACCAGGCCACAAATAAGCCTCTGATGACTGCGGGATTATTACCCGAAAAAGAAGGTATACATTTGCAGCGCCTACATGCCTACATCTTGAACAAGCCAGTTGCGGGTCTCGTAAGATGGTGGCACGGGACGATCAGAATTTTCAAGAGCAGGGTGCAAGGTGCAGGGACATCTGAGGCGACGAACAGGACCACCCAAATCAGCGGCCATGATTGCCTGGGAGCATGTGCGCCACCTGATTGGCTCATGAACCGAGTCCACCAAATTTCGTCGCTTGACCGGTGTGTGGGGACAACCGATGTCTCCAAAGAAGCCTCCAACAATTGTTAATAAGTTAACTGGGAGCACCGCGGTCGCAAGCTTCGCCAGAACAATTCACCACCAATGAATCCAACACCGGGGTATTCGACTTACACAAAGGGAAGTGATCCACACTAGGAAGGAGAGTTCCAACCTCGTCCATGGCATATGGACATGTGTCCAAACTTCTTGGCCGCCAGGAGATCTGGCGAGCAGGTCGAATATCGAGAGCGCCAGGGGCAGAATCGATAGCGATGGCCCCACCTTCGACCTGCGAATGACAATCCTATATAACCTACTCCTTTTCTCTCAAGTCTATCATTTGATATGTTATTAAAACACAGCTCTCCAATTCTTTTCTGCTCAAAATTGCCAACATCACGAACGATTTTGCGGGGCGCGCTAAGTAATTACCATATTTCAGTTATGGCGGGGTCGCGAAGTTTATTCATTTCCCTATCTATACTCTTATATAGCTTCTGTACCACACTTGAGGCTGCCGCGATCAAAAGAGGAATTCCACCTGGGGTTCCTCAGTATGCTCTCGACTATGCGCCTCTCGTGTACCTTCACTCGGACGATGAATATAGGCCTTCTAATATCCGCTCCATGCTCAGGAACACCCAGCCAAGGGTCAATTTTGAGACAATCCCCGGAGCGCCGTCACCGGTGACTCTCGATAGTCTAGACCAACTGAATAATTACGGTGGCGATGCGGTCTACCTTACAGCTACCAAAGACGTTGCAGCCGATAGCCAGCAGGCATGGCTAAAGGGTGTGGCCCCAGATGCATCAGGATTTACCAACGGAGCCATATCCGCCGCCATAATTGTCAATGAAAAAGACGCCATTACTACGGATGTCTTCTATTTCTACTTCTATAAGTATGTGGTCGAGCTCCTTCTTAAGCTGAGAACAAGGCGACTAATTTACATCCAGCTTCAACTCCGGGCCCCCAGTTTGGGGAATGAAATTCGGTGATCACGTCGGAGACTGGGAGCATATTATGGTCAGGTTCGAGAATCAACTACCAACGGCCCTCTGGTACTCTCAACACGCAGATGGTCAAGCGTTTACTTACGAAGCTGTGGAAAAGAAGGGAAAGCGGGTGAGGCGCTATTCGTCCAGATACTTTCCTAGAATTCATAACTAATCTTCCCATTTACTGAATACTAGCCTATCGGATATAGCGCCAAAGGCTCTCATGCTAACTACGCAATGGGAGGGCCTCACGATCACACGATTCCAAATTTCAACCTACCAGGAGCCTTCTTCTTGGTCGATGACACAAACCAAGGGCCTCTCTGGGATCCAACCCTTTCCGCGTACTATTTCAGTTACCGAGCAGACTCAAATACCTTCACTCCTTACGACCCAGTATCCCCAGTGAACTGGCTTTACTTCAAAGGGAAATGGGGTGATCAGCAGTACCCTGCTAATCACCCAGGCCAGTATGTCTTATTTGGGCAGGCCAGGTATGGCAATGGCCCTACTGGGCCCCTCGACAAGGAGCTGCAGCGGAGCGCAGTCTGCCCAAGCAATGTCAAACCATGCTGGGTGAGGCCTTTCCTGTCAGCCAAGCTTGAAAAGGAATAACTATAATATGCATATTCCAATCTAGCATCTAAGACAGGAGGCTAGTACTATCGTCATTGCAATATCCCGCCCGCAGCCCCAGCTAGAAACCAGGCTAGGACATGGCAATTGGATACTCTAACACTTGTACTTCATTGTAAATATTTTAGCTTTTCAGTTTTTGCTTCTCAGTTTCCATTTCCCGATACCCCTTTGTTTTCTTTGTCATGCAAACCGTCATATCAAATCAATTCATGTAACTCATACAGTGCTGTCTCTGAAAGTGAAGACTTAAACGATGTCTCCTCCATGTCCTCACCGCAGCATCAGTGCATCCCGCAACACATCTTTTGAATAGATCAGGATTAGTGCAAGGTGTCGAGCTTCCCAAAGAAGTATCTTTCACCCCAAATAGGCAGTTCTGGCCCGAAAATACCACACCCAACACAACTCGTCCGTATTGCATGCACACCTACCCAAGTAGCGGCCCACGAAGCTCTACGGCAAGGGGACTCTAACAAGAGCATGGGCGACCTCGCAACGCCTTAATAATAGCATTATGAACTCGTTCGCATAATATGAAAGGACTATGCCTAATAACGAGACATCCTCGCTCGCTTGATAGCACAACCCGACCACGATAACGGAAGGTACGCACATGCCGCGTCTGTACCAAGAATAGTCGTACGAGACTGGGGGTATTTCTCAGCAGATTCCGGTTCTAGAATCAGCTTGTCTACAAAAGAAGCTTCCAAGGAATAAAGTTTCTCGGATAAGGTTTTACGTATTTACGGGCCGCTGCGGCATGACAGTATTGTGTCGCCTGTAGATTGTCCATGCTCCCAGTTCGTTCTCCGTAGCAATCGCACAGAATTAGAATAGTATCCATCTACTGGTCATCCTAATAAGCTTAAAGTATTTGTGAGCATCTTAATGGCCCGTATACACCCGTACTGCCCCTAACAAAGGGTCGATATGGTGGGATATAGATCCAACACAAACAACACACTGATGCTGCTCGAGCTTCGTCCGATTGATAGAGCAGTCTTGCGTCGAATTCTTAAGAGCTTAGACTATATCCGCATACTCGAAGATGGAAAGCTCCGGCCCTTGGGCTGTACCCTGAACCTAGCTAAGTACTTCAAACCAGCATCAACAAACCCAAGTCGCTGCTCTGAACAAAAATCCAACACGTTACAAACTTGAGGAGTCTTAACGTCTCCGGCTCCGGCTCCATTGTAACAATGGCCTTGGGACAGGGCTTCAACTAGCGGAGGCATCACCAGTTACTAAGGTTCTAAGAGACTCAACCTTTTAATAAATGGTTTAGTGACCCACATGCATTCATAGCATTCAGCCGATGCTAATGCCTAACAAGCGTCACCAACACCTACCCCACGAGCCATTCCACGGATACATAAGTCACAGAGATTTGGTGCCATGATATCACCAGTACTCCCTAGCAACGTAAGCGGCTTCGCCATCCTGTCTCTAATCGACTACAGTTTAATACGCAAAATACCGAAGGGCTATTAAGCGAAGATATCATCGATTGGCTTTACCGCAGGTAGCGAGGGGACCATCACAAAACTTTAAGTATCAAACTCTAAGATAACCGCATCCGGAAGCAACTACGCGTATATGTGAGCTGCAGACGAAGTTCAATACTAATGCGGTCGTCTGCTCTCCGAGTTCTATTGCAATAAGTGTATTTTGAAACTGGATTTCTTCTTCTTATACTCCATTCAACTACATATAAAAAATCGCTTCGTTTCGCTCGAAGTCGTCCCAGTATTTTCCGATACAACCGATACGTACTGTATTCCCATGCACTCAGGCAGGTGCATATTAATGACGATCTAATATATCACCTCTGATGTCACCTTCGAGCCAAAGTCCGAGTCCGAGGATACCTGCCTCGCCACGGGGCAGCATCTACGACGACCAAGGGAATCTGGATCAAGACCTCCGAGCGATAGAGAAAGACTCCTTTCGCTACATCTTCAGGCTACATGGTAACTGGGTGCCTGAGAAGAATCTTTACGACGAAAACTCGATGCCACTACGAAAAGACAGTGATTTCGTCAAATCCGGAGCCACGCCCAAGGAGATTAGTCGGTCTGCGAATCAATACCACTGCAGCAACTGCCCAAACTGTAGAAGACACCGGCAATTCAACTATGGTGTATTCGGATTATTAGGCGCAATAATTCTATTGATGGCGTATTTTTCGTTTAATACGACACAGGCGCCGTACCAAGTTACCAGAGAGGTTCCATTGCCGGCACAGCAACAAGTGGTCCCGAAACCGTCACAGGAACTTCAAGTACGGGCCGTTTCTGATCCGGCAAACATAATTATTCCGGCGTACTTTGGCCCCGAAGACACCATCTCTTGGGGAAGGGTCATAGCCCAGATTAGAAAGTTCAACAATGTTTTAGGATTTACTGTCGTAATAAGCCCCTCGAATGGTCCAGGAGGCACCACAGAAATTACACGTTATAGCTCTCTCATTGAGTCTCTATCGGAGTTCGACAACGTCAACATTATCGGATATGTTCATCAATCATGGGGGCGACGGGATATCACCAGCGATGTGGATACTTGGCTCAGCTATTTCCCAGGCAAGCTAGATGGGTTTTTTCTGGACGAAATGCCCTCCGTAAAGACAGGGTCAAATCTCAGTACCGTTTCAAACAACAATGCGTACATCAAAAAGAAATCCGCGAAGCTTTTTCGCAGCAAAAATAAATCTCCCTTCATCGTTCAGAACCCAGGTACAGAAGTTGATGCTGGTTTCTACAATCTGGCGTATAACCAAGATGTCACAATTGCCCTAGAGAACACAGACGACTACTTCCCACAGTGGATTAATCTCAACCGCGCGTCAGCGAAGAGAGATGTTAGTGACCTTGGGTTGATTTTGTTTGGAGTCTCCGATAGTGCAATGGAATCAGTTGTCCAAACCATGCTCGTATACGCGAGGTACCTTTTTGCTACTGGTCTTTCCGAATCCAAGGCCTATACCAGCATCCCGAGCAACTGGGGGTCGGGTTTCGTTAGCGACGCCTACCAGTATGGGGGAATAGGTAGCCCATCAAAGGTCACGACAACAGCCGCGGCGAGACCAGCCGCTACAAAAACGAGAGCCAAAGGGTCGAAGAGCACGAAACGAAGATTCCCTACTGCTGCCGCGGGTCGGAAGGGAGTTTCGTCAAAGTTATAATTTGTCGGCGATCCGTTAATGTTTATTCAAATCTAGGGTGTCTTTGGTCTTCAATTGTATACATGTACCGCAGTCCTAGCGCAGAGGTTCAATAGGATCTACTTTCTGCCCTACCAATATATACCACACTCCATTAGCTAATCCTCTCGGGGTCCCTCAAGATCGCACAATCAGTTGATCAAGTCATGTTAGAAGCCAGATAATTGAAACAGTGCCTACTTCTAGAAAATCTACAAGACTTGTAACCAGAAAGTTTGCAAATCTAAACGGCCAGTTCGTCATGAGTGTTGGAGTGTTGGAACCTCCCAAAACGGGATGTGATGAACCACAGGAGGTCAATTGCGAACGTGAACCCGAACAGGAACTTAAGACCCATTGAGCTCAATTGATTCAACAGCTACTCCATCAATCGCCGTCATCATCAAGTCCTCCCTTCAACCCGCGATTTTAAGCCCCTTCAGCACTATCCCGAACCACTTCAGGCTTACCATACCTCTCACGCCCGCGAGAGTCGACCATCCCGCACTGTCATTTCTTGCCATGACATCACAGCCACAACACAACTATTGGGGGCATGCTTCGGCCCCAGGAATCCCCACTGTTTATAGCCTTACAGATTCCGGCTCTATTCGAGTCCTCTGGGCTTTAGAAGACCTTGTAGAGAAAAAATTACTAGAGAGTTACAACTTGAAGGCATTCGAACGGAGCAAAACCACCGCAAAGGCCCCAGATAGTATGAAGGAAGGTTTTCGGTTGGGGACGGCACCTATCCTAACCGTCTCTCCTGCATCTGCACCTGATGAACCGCCTACACCATTTGTCGAAGGGCGTCTCATCCTTCAGTTTCTATCAGATCATTACGCGAAAGGACTCTGGGACTCGCCCGCTCCCGAGGATCAGGCTCGTAACGTCTTTTTTCAGGAATTCGCTGGAACGACAGTGTCCACTCTCACAAGCTTGACTCTCACCATGGACCTGATCCCCGAGGCAACCCCTTGGCCGTTGAAACCACTCGTCAAACTACTGTTCGTGCCGTTGATGTCGGTATTCAAAGGGAAATTGGTAGAGCCATTCAAGTTCATGGAAGATACACTGTCCGAAGACAAGCCCTGGTTCGGAGGCGCGAAACTCGGACTCGCCGACTTCTGTATGATATTCCCGCTTGATACTTGCGTTGCGCGAGGATACTTTGACGCCGCAAAATACCCAAAGGTAGCCCAGTGGCACAAGACGGTCCACGAGATGCCGGCATATCAACGAGCTGTCAAGAAGATGGGACAGTATAATGGTATCAAATCATAGTTTCTTTGGAGGGGAAAGGTCGAGGAATCAACACGGGAGTTGAGGCCGGGTAAATTGGCTTTGCAAGGAGACGAGCTTGTCCCCACAGAATCTTTTGGAGTCCAGGGTTCTCCAAATTCTTTTCATCTCGGACCTTGCCCTCCGGATCCAAATTTATCGCGTCATCTAAAGAATGTGATTCCTCGTGATTTGCGGGGCAGTCATAATCAGCGGACAAGCCTGCGCATACGTGGAAAGGGCCTTGTCTAGTAGGTTTCACATACGCAATGCAACGTCTTCCAGTTCGAATGTAGCTACCATCCATTCTTCCGACATGGTTCTTCGTGTGAACAGCAGCAATATATATGCAGTGAATGCCCATCAAATATCACATCCAAGGCGTGTAATTTGCTGCCAACCTCGTATACACGTGCTTTAGCCGACAAGGACGTTGCGAAACAACCTCTGGGCCTGTCACGCTTTTGTCGGCTAATGTGACTTTTATTAGTCGGTTTCTCGATCTTTTCCAAATAACGCCAACCCAGAATTCAGGTAAGCAGCAAGGTACAACCCAATTCCTCCTCCATGCCATTGGAGTCAATTGTGGCTTGCCATGGCCTTTTCACAGCGAAAAAACTCGTCGGTTCAATTGACAAGATTCTCGACCGCAGAACTTAAAACACACCGATGGTACCTGCAGCTCGCTAGGTTTCTGTATGCATGGGTACATGCAGATGTGAGGTATTTAACGTATGGTTTACTGATACATGATCCCGGTGTAGGTACTTGTAAAGGTTCCAATCTTACATAGCCGGGCTCCCTGTCCATGAAAACCCCCAGGGTTGTCTCCCGGGGTCGTGTGTGGGAAACCCTCAAGTAGGCCACGCTGAATTCCCCATGGGCCTAGCCATCTGGATATTTACCCACGTTGGGATTTCTGGGGAAGCAGAAGCAATTTCATTTATCATCATATGATAAAGAACCCTGAGTGAATATCTGTTGCTGTGTAGAGGTGTGTGAAATCATCTACACAACATATATATGGTTTCTAACTTCCTCGCTAGGTCACGATGAACCCCCGGAATGTATTCTCGTATTTCGTGCATCAAGGTCGAACTGGCCCCGATGGTGTTGGTGGTATAATTCTCAGAGATTAATTTCGTTCGACCGACACAATTAGGCTCTTGAACATTGTATGCCTCGCGGTTGCAAGTATCACGGTCATCGATTTTGCCATAAGCCAGATGTAATCGCATATGTAATATCATTCAATGTCCAACCCTAGTGAAATGGGATACGAGGTTTTACGTGACTAATGGGTGATTCAGGCATGTAGATATCGACGTCGGTCTTTATCATGCCAGCATATCACCACATATAGGCTCTCAGTTCCTAGCGTCGATGTCCGATACACTACGTGCGCGATCATCAGTCATTGAGCCCCCGGATTTCATCATCCCGCCACAGTTAATGCTCCATTGGCGGGCCCCTGTAGGTCATTTCACAGACTAATGACCCCGATAATCCAGATAGTAAGCCAGCCGATCGTCGATAATCCTGCATTGAACTGGAAGTTCAATTGACAAAGCGACGGAGGAAGCCGGGTCTACATGTAAATATATTAACATCGGCGTTCAGTTCAGAATCTCGGAGACCCGAGAGCATCTGCACGAAGAAACCATAAGGGAAGGTTGTAAAACTTGCATCTGAACCCCACTGCGATCAATTGTCGGCCGACGTGCAAGACCCTGGGATAGATTTCCAATATTTGATCGTATTTAAGCAGGTTCAAGCTTCTGAAATGCACGTGCCGGAGATACTGCCATGTCGTTCGACCACCTCGATTTGGAGCCTCACCTAAAATCTGAAACCTCGGTTAGGCAGAAGGTTTAACTCCTAAGAAGTGGATCTCATTCGGCAATCACGGTCAATTGCACCTTCCTCATTTGCCAGGAATATTCTAGAGTACGTAGTTAGACATGGGCCCAAGAAGGCACAGAAGACAGGTTCGGAGAGGATCATGATAGGTCAAGTCCCGGCCCTGGTTTGTGTTGCATGTTGGAGTTTGTTTCCCTGCTGCCCTGCAAATGCAAACCAAGAGCTGATCTTCTGAGTACGGTTGATGCAGCAAGGGATGAATTTTAATCCGTAATGAGAACTGGAAGATGTCAGTAGTCGGCTGCAACTAGGATTTGTAAATCCCTCACAGTAGTAAAATAATTGGCTCCAAAAATGAGGCCGGCCGGACTCGATTTCAAGAACTTCCACACCTCGAAATAACTCTGAAGTTCAGGTGCAAGTACTGTCCTCTGATATCCAGAGGTTATTCAGACCCGATATTAGACCCGATATCATACAACCGGAACCTGCTCGTCGGACCTTTCATGGGCACCATGTCGGTGTCTCGTAACCAGCCATCCTCAAGCCTGGGGTTGTAATTAGTATGAATGTTGGACGCGGGGTGTCAATTTACAGAATGCATGTGGAATTCAGCCCCGCTCAATCTCTCGCTGACTTGGGTAAAAGCGTCCGCAAGACTTTTTTTTGGACATACATACGTACGAAGAGGCTTTGCTTTAAGCCATATATATGTGTATGCATTGATGGCATGATGCGAAGTCTCGGTTGTAGGCGAGCTTGGCTAACGTTATATCGTTGTGACCTTAATACACTCCTCATTATGAGACATCTGTCATACGTAGGCCTTCGATCAAGGGCCGCGATACCGAGCGATCGCGATAGGCGAACATCGCTATCAAGGACGAAATCCCGCTGGACGGCCGGGCTTTCAAGAAGATTTTATTGAAGCCCGAGATAGTGGGAGGTGTTCGGCAAAGAGTGTTTCAAGCTTAAGTGGGTGTAGTGGCTTCCGAAAAGGACGTTGAGAACGGCGAACCGTTGTCGAGCTTTTAGCGCCTCTGGAACAGTTCCGTGCAAGGGTCCCACCCTCCCCCCAACATTCAGTAGCGGGAAAATGCACGAAAATGCACAGACGGGACAGAGCGGACCAGTGACACAAACTGTCAGTACACCACCTGAAGAGTTGTCATCTTTATTTCGAGTGCGAAGATTTTTGGGTAAAAGGGGAATGCTTGATCTCCCGCATTTCGATTCGACTAATTATTGTACAAGCGACGACGCAAGTAGAGACTAACGAAGCAGAGTCTCTTGCATAGATATATGCAAGTAAAGCAAATAATAAACGACTGAAAAGAAAGGAAATTTTCTGATCCAATAGGTACCGATACAACAAAAGAAAGAAAAGCAATTGATCGTCAGGGTCATCAAGACTGAGCTGGAAAGATAGATGGTACAATTTTTTTTAGCGAATGAGAAAGAAAAGAACTTTTGGATGTTGATTAAGCCCCCACGCAGTCCGAAAAAAAGCCAAAGAAATGCCACCACAATGTATATGTCAAGGAAAGAGTCTAAGAACTGTGCAGAAAGGACCGCCAAATAGTAACACCGGGGAACGCCCAACAAGCCCAATGTAAATGGTATCTACCAATAAGCAAAAATCCGAATGATGCAGGTGAAGCAAGACGAACAAAAGAAATGTAAGAAATAAAAATGTAAACGAGATGTGGTAAACGAGTGCAGATGTTCGATATATTTAGAAAAAGTTGAACGGGACTTCATCATTGACAATGTGGACACCAGACCCAGGCTGGGCCTTAAGGTCAAAGAAGAGGCCGTCCTGAGTTTGGGAAAGAAAATAAGGCCCTTCGGTAGAATTGTGGTTCGAATGAGAAGGAGTAGATGCCACTTCAGAAAGATCCGAAGGATATCCTTCAATGTCCGAAACAAGTGTTGTACATGTTGCATTCGAGGCAGCACGTGAACGTCCGCTGTAACGTGCAGGTGGGATGGCTACCTCACGTGGCGGCGCAGAGTGCATTCGCTGGAATGATGGATGTTGGATTTCGTCAGCTTCGTCAAGTGTCACGATCCCGTTGT
The DNA here is from genome assembly GCA_036971225.1 of Arthrobotrys sinensis. NCBI lineage: Eukaryota > Fungi > Ascomycota > Orbiliomycetes > Orbiliales > Orbiliaceae > Arthrobotrys > Arthrobotrys sinensis. Next base: position 1,608,031 of record JAJTTV010000012.1, on the reverse strand, counting down.
CGAGATTCGAGAAACCACGAAGCGACGAATTGCGGTAGTGCTTTCTGCCAGCCTTGAGATTCGGTAGGCTTGCGCAAGTAGAGAGGGTTCTGCTATGGCTAATTCCATTGCGAGTCTTTGAGAGTTGGCGCTGATGACCGAAAGCATTGTATTGTCGGTCAGCATGGTCAAAGATACCAAAGCCACCATCTGCGACACCGATTTCTGGGGAACGTGGGGTAACATCCTCTTCCGGAGCGGCGAGGAAAGGTTTCCCTTCGTCGGAATGTCGCTTCGCTGCCAGGCTGGCAAGGTTGACAGCAGACGGAGATGCTGAGACCGGTGCCGACTTGCTTCCCAAGAGAGTATCGGCTTCTTCCTCTTCCTCAATGCCTCCGAGATCGTCGACCCATTCATCCAATCCATTATTATCATACGTCCAGTCAATATCGGCTTCCCAGCTCTGTATCTCAGCCTGTGCGTCCCCGAGGATCGAGATACGCCGGCTTAGGCGCTTCGAAATCCTCTTTGACGACCTCTTAGCTGGAGCCGGTTGTTCCTTTGGAATATCTGTGTCCCCTGCCGCTCCGAAGCCCAATGTACCAGAGCTTGAGCTTGAAGGACGAAGTGGGGACAAAGGAGGAAGTAGCTGGTTGTTGATCACAATGTTTGGCTGGAGTCCTGATGTCCTCAGGGAGAGAGTCTTTGCAGATGTGATTGGGGGTGATGGGAAGGCACCGAGGACATCATCCTCGACCTCTTGGTCTAACAAACTTGGCTCTTCCTCGGGGATTGGGCCGACTGTTCTTGCTATTGCTGCAACGTCATCTGGAAGAAAGAGGATGGAGTCTCGGCCTTCGCTCTCAAGGATGGGAATATCATCCTCTCGGGAAGGCAAGATACCGGTGAATGCTGCCCTTGAGGAACTTCGCGGTGGAGGGGCCAAGTGTGATGGATAGGCATTGGTCAAGCTTTCAGCTGACTTCGACCCCACGCTCAGATCAGCAATTGAGTCAACGGGGGAATATACGCTGTCTATTGAAGGAGAGGGCATTGGTAGCCCACTCGTTCGGAGAGACCCGCTGAGGCTCTGCATATGCCTGACGCCTCTTGCTGTCAGTGGAGTCAGTGGGACCACTGGAGTCTTCGGCGCCCTAGATTCCCTGACCATAGAGTTCCATTGTATCGGAAGGACGTCTTCAGGCGTGTCTTCAAATTGTACAGTCTGTCGAGTTTCCATGTGGGAAAGGTGTCGGAAATTGAATGGATTACTGATCGGCTTTCCGTTGCAGAAAGTTCTAGAGTCAGGGCTCATTGCTTCGAACCGGTTAGCCCAATGGCCATTGAACTTCCATGTAACCATAACTCACCTTGGCTTCTGCTCAACAAGTCCGGCACGCTATGTGTGCGAAGTAACTGAGGTGGGGCACGAGTAGTTTGGCCTGGTTGTCGGATCTCATGTTCTTCGAGAGGCCCAAGGCTCAAGCTAAGTTGCGAGTTTTTGCGCATTCGATGAGCTTTAATTCGTGTCGACAATGATGCTAATCCTGAGTCTCGATTGTCGGTGACAGTCCTCTCGCTCGATCGACTTGATGATGTTGACCGTGGCACAAGTGATTCATATGTCTCTTGTGAGGTCATCTTGTTGAACAACGACGATCCTCTCTTCCTCAGTGGTGGTCGTTTATCCATCTTTGATTTCAAGGGTAGTGGTGAATGTTGCAAACTTCGAAGAGCGTCTGTGACTGCCGCACTGTATCGACGTTTGTCCGCTATATGAGATGTATAATATTGAGATTCTAAGCTGCCTGGACGAGAGTCGTTTGAGACGCTATTGCTGCGTGCTACCTGGCGGCCAGCCTCTTTTATCTTGGAGAGCATTGTTATTATATATTTGAACCCGGCGCGGTGTGGGAGTATTTTTTTCTCCACCACTCCACTAGTGTCGTAGCCCAAGGCTCTTTGAACGACCTTTAATTCTGGGTTAGGGAGGTGGTGCCTCGTTCAGAATTGGTCGTGCAACTGGCACACGTTCGTTTTTCCTGACCCAGGCTGTTTGCCCTGGTCCTTGTCCAAGACCCTGGTTGCTTTGCACCGTAAATATCCTGGGCTCTAAGCCAAGTTAGTAAACCTGTCCCTCGGGAACAACCACAAGGATAAAAAAGCAAAATAGTGGTTACCCCTGCCGTCCCCGGCGGCAGGGAGGAAAGGAAAAACTCATTCCAAAGGAAAAACAAAGCGGCATGTCCCACCCGGGTGTTCCTTTGCATTGGTTAAAAAGAAAAAGGCAGTGATCAGAAGTGACGATCCACGAACATGCGACCGCCTTCATAAGACGACTCCCGTAGCAAGTATACTAGCAAAGTAAGTTTTGCTAGCATCACAAGTCTTGTTTACAGTAGAATTGCCAAAGATGATCGTAATCAAAAGCCAAAACCTCACTTACAGTAAATGTATATTACGAAGGGTACACGCGTTGCTTGAGGCAGCACCGGGAAAATGTGTTCCAACAATTAGTGGCGTCCAAGATGGCTCGACCAGGGTGTCCCTTCTCGAAAGTTCTGAATTCGGTTCGCAAAAGAGTAGGAAATCTATTTCCAGACCCAAAGCCCTCTCTGGAAAACTTTCGAATGCGTTGCAGTAAAGTTGACCTGGCTGGGAGTGGAATCGAGACTCTACCGTAGTTGGCAGGCGACAACATCAACAGGAAGGCAGCTTCCTGTCTTCACAGTGAGACAAGTTGGAATTGCGCAACTGGACAGGCAGGACTATATATCGTTGGTGTGTATCCTGTATTTGGGGCTTCCGAAATCACCATCCAGCGGCGATCGAATAAATTCAAGCAGCTTGTCAAGAGTCAGCGAACGGCAGTTATGCATACATCTATCTTCCCCATTCTATCCTCAAGGGTCTCTTACGTTTATAGCTTCTCACCCCAGATACCCAATTTACTGGAAAAATTGCAGTGAGCCTCGATTTATCCAAGACCCCCGCTTAACTGAGCTATTATTCCGCCAAAGAATCGTATCACCGATGTCAAAAACAAAACAAAAAAAATCCTTGGAGTCCAGCAAAGTCAAATTTCATCCAGCTACCGATTGCTCGTTACGACCATGTGCTGCTCGCGCGATACCGAATTTCAGGATTCGATTCCGGTAAGTGGGATCTTTGCGAAGTGCATATGGCTCCCACGTTTTTTTGTCTGGGAACCGTTATCTTCAATTGATCTAAAAGGAAAGTGCTTGATGGCAACTGGTCGGCGATCTGGGTCGAGAGAGATAGCGACTTTTGGCGTTGGTATCAGTGGTGTATCAGACAGTATGCTAGCATCAAATAGAGATTTGTTACTAACAGCCAGTCTACTGATAACGGGGAACAAGTCGTCCTGTTTAGCTCGCAGGTAGCGTCGCTTAATCTGTGCGTTTGGAAGCTTCTATCGCCTGCAGGTTTCGAATCCGGGTTTATACGTGAGCGCTAGCTTGGTCACACAATTTGAATGGTCGGCATATGTAGGATAGAAAGGAGTCGAGTCTAGCTCTAGACGTAGGTATGAAGTGAACCCAGTAGCGGGATAGCTGTCGTAAGAGCCCGCAACGAAGAAAATAATATTGAGAATCGAAGAATTGTATAGGACTTTTGGAGGCTAGCCTTGCTGCGAAAAGTCCTTGTCTTCCACTTATAGAGAAGCACAGACGCCTTGAAAACGGTGGGAAAAATTCTCCTACATTACGCAAAACTTCACAGGCCATGATCATTGGAGTTACTCAAACACTAGTCACCTTACCTCAAATCCCGAACTCGAAAATGTCAACAGGAGGGGTGAAAGGCAGCCATCCTACTGGCAGAACCCGAAGACGAAGCACAGTTGACATGGGGTGAACCTCCCTTTACCCTCGGCTCGGTACCTCTTCAAGAATGCCGGGCCCCTGAACCTTGCCCATTTAATCGGGCGCAGACCAGGCACAATGCATTTGAAACTCGCTTCACAAATCCCATTTTCTGGGGAGCAGCACGGTGATGACGTCGCCCAAAAACCGCCTCAACTTGCATATCTAATTGTTGGGGCTCCATCCCGAAATTTTTTACCGATCCACTTTTTTACACACGTTCATGCGTGACTTCGGATTTCAACGATATGGATACTGGGGGGACGTGTACAGCTTAGACGTTGGGCTCAGCGCCCTCCTTCGTCGGTAGTACCCCAAAGCGCCAGCGACGACACTTCGAGTCATTGCCGAGAAAGCCGTTGACCACCGTGCCACAGATACTAACGGCAAAGACCAAATTATTGCAAACCGTCGAAGTTACACCATGCAATTCAAGTGGATCGAAACTAACACTTCGGAGCTATTCTTGTGTAGTATGTTTGAGCATATGCTGTCGTAGCACAAATTAGTACTAACTATCATTGTAGAATTCGAATCGGCCCTCCTGCGTCCATCCAAAGTAGTCGAAAAAGACGGCGGGGTTGGTATATATATGTACACGTACAAATCTATTACCCAAGTGTTCACAAGGCAGATGAGTCTAATATTAGCCTATATAAACTCGAGACAAGAAAATTCAAGGCCCCAAAGAAATTGGATGATATCTCATGTCAAGCTTCTCCCTGAAACGTTCGAAACTGATGTTCATCAACGAAGCATCTGCGAGACGTGTTTTGAGAATCCTTTTCATATGCAAACCACAAACCCCAACTCTCACCTTTTCGGGAGTAATCGACTTATACGCTCCCTCGGATAGACTCTCTCGGTTTGCGGGAAAAATCAGGATGTACGGATATATTGTCCATACATACAGTTGTCAGCTAAGCAGACCGCAACGCTGAAACGCGGGGCTTCTGCTTTGACTTCTCGAGGGAACCCGACCTCTTAATGTTCCCACCCCAGAACATAGATCTCCAGCGGCATTTACAGTTTTTACTAGCCGAAAGATCTAAGAAGACATCCGATTGGAGGTAATTCGCTGATTCCGTCTTGTCACAAGCCTTTTATACCAATAAAGCGGGACTTCGCAGTATAAAAGGGCCGTGTTATAGGTGAGAACCCTTTCTCGATGGAGACCTCAGTTCTAGATTCATCCTGGAAGCGAATAGATGGAATGCTTAAATTCATGTGAACAAACGTATGATTCTAATCACATTCCAACAGAGGTGCATGATTAACCGCTGCTCTATGTGAGCTCTCTCAAGCCTCAAATCCCGTGATTTCATTCGTACCATCGACCCGCTCTTCTCCCGAGCTTCTGGACAGAGATATCAATCACTTCAAAGACCTCTCTCCACATTGCCTCACAAGGGACAGCCATAAGGCTACGCTAAGGTAAGACTTTCCTCTCAAAAATGTCTCTTTGTGAACCCGCTCAAGTCCCAGCTCGCGGAAGGCCTACCTTCGTTTCGGCCTTGACCCCTTCCCGTGCTGCCTCGTCTCCGTGGATCCACATCCATTGAATAATCAAAACGGCTCACCAGAGCCTTTTCGAGTGCCCCGTTTGAGTTTCCTGTTAACCTTTAGCGGCAATTCTCTCGGTCTAACCAGAGGCGTCAGGATGACACCAGAAGCCAGCAGGTTGCTGCTCGTGTGCAATGAAAATCACGGGCCATGTTCCTTGCATTGTTCAACTCGTCGCTTGGCATCACAAAAAGCTTGACATGGACAGGGCAGGATACACAATGCAATGATGATGATGCTGTCCTCTGGGCATTTCTATCAAAAGGGGCTGGACAAGAGGGAAAAAAAGGTCTTCGGGAAGTTCATGAACGAGACTCCGCATTTGAGCGAGGTTCGACGAATGTGAAAGCCATAGCCAAAACGTTCGACCCCACAAAGTCGCCGTGACAGGACTGAACTTCACGAGTTTTCGCTAACGCTTACCTCCCCTGGAACGACACATGCACTCAACTCTATCAATTGCGAAGGAACCCTAACGCACGGTTCCAACTTCACAAACAAAAAGGGACGCTTTGCAATTGTCGGACGACCCCCGCGCGCCCGCCCTTTCGTGGGGAGAAGTTAAGTTTACGAAATCGTCCGCTGAGTGTGAATCCCAACTCAGGAAACTGGGTGCAAAAGTGGAATCACGTTTTCCGTGGGGTGGTCCGTGATAAGCGCCTTCCTGAGAAACTTCGCGGAAGGAAAAAACCCAGGCTGCTGCGCTAGGAAAACCCAATTGAAAAAGCATCGACCCATATTGGGCGACGTGGGAGGCACCATATACGGATATGCATTGCATATTAAAATTGTTCGTTTAAAAGGGCTTCTGGCTCTCACATCGCCGATACAAGATTAGACGAAAATAGACCCTTTCATCGTCATGCTCATTAAATTTGCTATCAGTGAGAACGATAGTCTTGGGCAAGAAAGGCGTATACACAGACGGACGGTCTCGAGTACAAATCCGGGGCTGGTGGACGGTAATCGGCACAGGCCCCGTGGGCCCCGGGATGCCGGTGGAACCTCTGATTGCAGGGACCCAGTGTCCCTGATTGATCGACACCGTTAGGGTTTGCTTGATGATCTCAATTGCTCAATTGTAACACCGAAGCACTACTTCGACTTCTCATTTCGCCAGAACTTCAACCCTGATACAAATCCTAATCATTTGATCAAAAAAAAACCAAAAGTACAATATCCCGTCGAGAGCGAATGATTTGTCCGTAAGATAGGTTTGCACTCAAGTATCAAAGGAAATATTTCATTAACCTCAGCCGCCCGCCCAGAGCCAATGCTGGTGGTGTGTGTAAGAGCTTGTGTTTGCAAGAGAGAAAGACAAAAAACAATATGGACCAGGGTTTGGATCTGACCGATGGGTCTCCTCTCAACTTTCAAGCTTCAGCCATCCAATCCATTGGCTATATTGGCATAATAGCATCAAAGTGGATTCCTCGGCTGCGGATACCGACCCGCCTGCACTGGTGATTCGATTCGATCGGAAGAACCCTATGGATATTACCGTACAAACAGGTTCCAATCACGAAAGATGAGTGACTTGCAAGTTTTTTTTTTCGAAAGTTTCTTCCGTCTTCTCATCGCACTGCCATCTTGAAGAAGGAGAACGGAGAGATAGCGAAAGTGTGATTCAACAAGCTGTCAACGGGAAAAAATGACCAATTCAAGTTTTCCCCAAAGGAATATCATATTGAGGGCCAACTTCTCCAAATAACGAAGCAGCCATACGCGTCGCATTGCGCCCACACCTCATGAACATCAGCGCCTGAAATGCCCATCGTCTGCGCAGCAAACACCCATCATCTCGCCTATATCTCCGCAACACGAACAAACTGTTTATCCACGTCCGACTTCCCATAAACGGCAGTCGCGAAATATAATATCCCGCTACAAAAAAATTGATAACCTTCCCAGTTAACAAAAAGGACCGTGAAGGATCTATATTTATCTTAAGGAAGTTGATTTAAACCCAGGCAAGTAATAACGCAATTTCGGTATCATTTCTCGATAGTCAATGCTTCAAAACACTCTACAAGGGTTCAATTAGAAAGAGAGAAATCCAAAAGAATATTAGAGACAAAACGCACAGCCTCATACATAAACACCCTTTAACGAGAATCATTCAAGTCTCATCTCACAAATTCTTTTCCCATCGAGCCGTACCTGCAGGTTTTTTGTTTCGAGCAACCTATCTCGATTCGTTATGCATGTTAAGACACACCACGGGCTCGCCCCGGTCGGCAAAGAATCAGCTATGTCTTACAAAACCGACGATTCCGCACATTATCAACACAGAAAGCGGAATACTCCATCCCATCCATAACCGACCGGGCATAAATAATACACATGTCTCGGTGTCGTCATTAAACCCCATCGATAATGGTATAGATCGAGTTAAACGTTACCCAGTATTTACAAGCACCCCTTGGCCCTTTCTGCCCTAACAGATCGTACAATCACGAGATCCTGCAAGGTCCAAAAGTTTCACCGCAGTACCAGGGCCTTTATAGTACTTCCCGGGGAAGAGAGGGAATGTTGCATAAGAAATCAATCTACGATACCCTGGATGTGAAATCCATGTAACCATGAACCATCTAGGTACCTTTACCAGGGCCCATAAATATCGTTAGATTCTCTCATGTTTATATCCGTTCTCGTAAGCCTTGTAAGGAAGTATTAATACCGTGTTAATTGGCTAATGAGAATCTTTCATATAGAATTTATGCGCGCAGGGGACAATGCTGTACATCCGTTTCTATAAAAAATGCACGAATCGTCTTTGATTGACCACGCGAGGATATACCGTCTATGCAAACTTCCATATCCGAATCCAAGAAACCTGTGATACTATCCCGCAACGCCAGTGTTGCACAGAGCATGCGCGCGAGAAACCCAACTCCTTCGTAGAACCCCAAATCTTCAGCCGTAGAGAAAACGATGAATTGTTGCATGCATATGCTATACGTATACGAGGGCGTCTACTACTTCCAAATAATTGGATATAACAAGGTGCCCTGCGGATTGCCACGAAATTACGGACAGCCTATAGCCAACCAATTCCATCGGCAAAAAAAAATCCAACAAGTTAGGGCTCATGGTAACCATGCAACTTGGTAATTAACATCTGCACTGCAACGCACCGCAGCACCGCAACTTCCTGCAAGTGACGCTGCCTTTAACCAAAAACTTCAACACATATTCAAAAAAGAGATTTATCCAAGCCGGACGTTTTTACGAATCGGGTGCAAGTGAATTATGATATTATGAAATTTGTACGCCCGTACGAAAGAGAAAAATCCTTCCCGGTAAGGCGTCGGTTTAGAAGTTTAGAAACAACAAAGTTGTTAGTGACACGTTACGCCATGTGTGGATATGAATAGGCAGCGAGCTCGCGTGAATATAATTCCGTCGTGAAAACTTTGTGTCTAGTACATTCTCTTTAGTCTTACAAGGGCTTTTACAAAACCCACACACGTACGCGCAACATCCCATGCCGGCTTTCCGTACGGGATACGAATAAAAGCGGTATTAGTTCTTGGCTAGGCGGCTGTGAGAAGTCGGTGCCACCGGGCGGTCCATGCGGAACTGCGAAAACAACCATATTCGACGTCGACACGGCACGGAGTTTAGATGAAGGTTTCGACTTCAGTATATTCTACGAATATAGAGGCGCTCGACTGGGCGGTTCTGGTAGATGATGCGAGATCCCATGTTATCGGGACGTTCGGGGACTTTATTATACTTTGTCCCCTAGTCTACAAGACCCCAATCCGGGCAGAGGGCCGTTGCCGGTTGGTTGACCTATTGACCGTGGAGCTGGATCTGATATACCCAGTATCCTCAAGGATTCGTTTAACTTTTTGTCTAAAAAAACCCAGCAAATGATATCTCCTAGGTTCATCATCCTAGATAACGTAAACCCCATCGCGACTTGAGCAAATATTAAACACGCTAGATACCCAAAGAGACGTCGATATAGCCCCCGTAACGCGCAACTATCACGAAACCCCCCTGTATACCCACGGGACCGTGTATACCGACCGAACCGTAGAGAAATCCCAAGGACACGGTTTGTGAACCGGGGACATTCAGTAGGTCTAGGCCTCAGACCCCGGGATCAATTATCATTTGCCATGTATCATGTCCAAGCGGATAGATATCTTACATTCAGAATACGCCTTGCAGCTTGTAATTGTCTTATCACATCCCGCGTGTTCCAGCCATCAATCAACCGGCATCGGCATCGAGTCATAGACCCAGCCATTCGAATTATAAAAAATTTATATCAACGAAATGAAAGGCTAATCGATAAGCGGAATCGCGGAACACGATGGCGGGGGAGGGGCTGTAAGGTGGACATCATTAAAACAGATCCACAGGCGCTTACAGAAAAAGGTCAGATAAGATACACTATTACGATATGTAATGCACGGGCTTACGACATATGCATTACAATCATGTGCTATAATCCTAAAACCCCCACCGATCAAAGCAACGGTTTCAAGGGTCTAAATTATTCCATATTCTGCTCTCCGAGCTCTATAAAATCTATTATCTAAAAAGCTAAAAATCTACCTTTAAGTCTACCATGCCGTTTATAGTAGTCAAAGGAGTCTGGGCGCGAGACAAAAAAAGCCATTATACCCTAAAGGCCTGGGCACGGGACAGCCATCAACCCCGCGTTCATGCCTTTCCGTCGCAGAACTGCACGACGGCATACTTGCCGTACCATGCCCATGACCTCTTCGCCTGATCGTCGATATTATCCTTATACTCTCGTCTGAGCCGTTCATCAACTCCCTCATCTAATCCAACCACGACATCGCCTTTGCACGTTCGCAACGCCAAGGTTCTGCAGCCGCTTCCCTTTCCGATGGTCTGGAGCGCTTCATCGAATGGGGTGGTTGGAGGCCATGCCGCCTGAACATCAGATCGTCAGCACTTCCCGCTCTCGATGTTAAAATTGGAAGAGGGGTGAGGGGAGGGGGGTTTCATACGTCACCGGTAAGTTTCCTGTAATTCAAATCACCCTTATAGATCACCAACTCAGAGCTCTTTAGATCCTCCCACAGTTCCTTATCCTCTGGTAGTGTCCAGAATGGGTCCTGTGTGGTCCAGTACTTGTTCGTCCTGATAGTCATCTTCCCTTCGGCATGGAAGCCTGCTAAGCTTGAGAATAGGCCCCTGATAGCATCTACATCTTGCTCTTCCAACTTATGCTTGATTTCATGCTCATTGTCATTCTTGGTGATGAAGAAGTCAACGGGGTCTTGAAGAGCATTTAATAGGATCGCAAAGTCCGAGGGTAGAACGTCGCTGACGAACCAAGGGTGATCCTTGGGATGCAAGACAATGTTCGTTGCCAGACCCTGCGAAAGAAGGTACCCTGCCAGGTATAAATCGACGAATAATTCAAACCCGGAATTGTCGAGGACGATGTCTACCCTTATTTCTTTCTGGCCGGATGCTTTGAGGGAAGTGAGAAGAGTATAGATCTTGTCGAGGTCGTTGGCTAGGATATTCTTCTCGGATTCCTTTCTGGCATGTGAACCTTGCAGGGATTGGATTTCTTCGTAGGAGAGTGACGTAAGGAGGGAGAGGTCGGTTGCGTTACCCCAGAGACATATTAAGAATATTTCATGGAAGAGCAGCGAAGATGCTTCATCCGTGAATGACGATGGGGTAGTAATTGAAGAGTACCGATGAGCGAGTTCAAGGATTGCAGGCAGGGAAGAGCGAAGAGTGGTGAGTTTTGAAGATAGAAAGACGTCGAAGTTTCTCCATTGGGTCGATGTGGTGAAATAAGTGGATATCCTACGGTAGAGGTAACATTCCGAAAAGAGCCAGGATAAGTCCAGCCATCTCGGTTCACCCAGTTCTGCGAGAGCATCGTTATAGTGCGCGATATCGGGTAATCCATCATCCCGAAGAGGTCTTTTTGGGTGTTTGTTCACCGGATGTCAGTGATTCCGTTGTTCCTTGTCCGAACAGCAGCATATCAGAAGTTGACACGTACGACAGAGCGCGATTGTGCTGGAGCTCATATTTGAGTTTTACGAGTTCTTCGACGATTTTGCGACCTTCTTTGGTTTTGAGCTCATCGCTGACGCCGGGACTGGCACGGAAGACCGCGTCGATGGCTTGCGTCTGCGATGATAGTGGTCGTTAATAGGGGACAATAGTGGGGTTCGAGTGGGTGCACGGTGACGTACGAGGATGACGGGCCATCGCTTGGTGGCCGAGGTATAGGCGAAGGAGTTCTGGTCGGAGTTGAGATACGGCTCTACTGTCACAATCAGTACTATGAAGGCTTTATTATATCTTGATATCGCGATGCTATTGTAATGCGATATAGATAGGTATGATAGATAGATAGATAGATAGATAGAGGGGTATATTTGGACGTACCAGCCTTGCGGTCAGCCATTGTGTCTGGTGGGGGGTATTTCTTAATTTGGTGGGTGTTTTTGGTGGTTTGTGTTTGTGCAATCAATTGAGAGAGAAGAGCTGCTTATCGATAAGAAATTCAGCTCAAGGCGCAGCACATGTCAAGTCAACGGAGTAGCTGGTGCTGCAGTCTGTCTCACAATAGCAACTGGGTCATAAGCTATGGAACCAGCTAGACTAGCTACAAAGCGGGAGGTCACTCACTCTGTCACCAAGAGCCAGCCAAGGAAAGGCTTCTTTCGTTCGGCGCAGAAAAAGCTCACGAGACCGAGCAAGCAACAGAACGAGAACGACCGACCGACCGACTCCGCTGCCTGGGTAGCTGACAGACCAGACCAGACCAGAAGTCGGGACGCAACGGAGTCACCCAGCAACATCCCATGCATTTATATATAAAGATTTAAACATTCCATTCCATTTGACTCAGCTGATCGAGGCCCAACGCAGCCGATCCTGACGATCTGTTATGGCCCTCATTCCTTCGAATCCACCAAATTAAGCCCGCCGTCGTCCCCACGTTCTTCCTCCCACCACTTCTATTCATTCATCCCATCTACGACTTGCTCCTCTCCTTCTCTTCTATTCTTTATCCTCCTCCTACCCCCCTACCTACTGCTACTATTATCCACTCTTGCTACTAGTATTATACGATACTATACTACGGCGGTACCTGCAGCATGTCAGACACGCATCTTGCCGGCCAGGTCCGCTACGGAGGCTTCCTGCAGGCCATCCGCTTGATACTGTTCATTCTCTACTTTTCTGTCGGTAGTATCGCGTATGTATTTCCCCCTCTCCAATCTGAATCCGAATCTGAAACAATATAGCGATGGTGGTTGGTCGGAGCTTTTATATATCAAGAATTAGTGTCTGACATGTGATGGTGGTGGTGATGATGGATGATGCAGAATCGTAGCGACACAGTTCATCGGTGCCCCCCTGTACTTCTACAACAAGGACCTCTTCTACACCTACATCTCCCTCACAAAGCAATCCTTCGGTACCCTCGTCACAACAGGCACCCAGTGGTGGACTCCCACAACCATAAGAATCAGCGGCGACAAGTCCGTCCGTGGCCAGATCCGTATCTCCAAGGATGGCCTTCTCGAATGCGACTTCCCCGAGCGAATGGTTTTCATCGCAAATCATCAGCTTTACTCCGACTGGTTGTACATCTGGTGGATCGCTTACTCCGCTCGCATGCATGGCGCCGTATACATCATCCTCAAGGAATCCCTCAAATGGATCCCCATAGTAGGCTGGGGTATGCAGATGTACGGCTTCATCTTTCTCGCCCGGAATTGGAAAAAGGACCAAGAACGTTTCAAGCATCGGCTCGACATAATCGCGGCAAAGGATCGGAAACCTCAGGATAGACCGCCGATGTGGCTGCTTATCTTCCCCGAAGGAACCAATATGTGTCCGAACGCTCGGGCATCTAGCAGAAAGTTCGCCGAGAAGATTGGAATCGTAAGCTGGCCCCACCACCTACTACTACTTCCATACAAGATTTTATGCTGACGTTCGTACGCTTATGCAAGAAAAACCCTGACCATGTCCTTCTCCCTCGCGTAACCGGCCTGCAATACTGTCTCCAGCAGCTCGACGAATCCGTCGAATGGGTCTACGACTGCACAATGGCCTACGAAGGCATTCCGTATGTCCCGCATAACCCCACAATTTCAAATTTTCGAAATTTTTTTCACTTCCCCACCTCTGACTAACCCATCCCTAGCCGTGACAAATACGGCCAAGACATCTTTACACTCCGAGCTCAGTACCTCCAAGGCCGACCTCCGAAATCCGTTAATCTGCATTTCCGCCGGTTCCGTATATCCGAGATACCGTACAATGACACGGCGAAATTCGAGCAGTGGATGCGCGACCGTTGGACCGAGAAAGACGAAATGATGGAGACTTATATGCAGACTGGCCGTCTACCCGGTGATGACGAGGAAGTTGAGGTGTTGAGCAATGGAGGGATAGAGAATCCCGGCAAGAAGATCGGTACAACACCAACTGCAAAGGGTAATGTCGTTGAAACGGCTGTCAAGCTACGGAGCTGGCTGGAGATTCCTAGGATGTACGCGGTCTGCGGGTAAGTTTCTCTCTTTCTTCCCCCTTTCTCCTTGAAGTTTCGAAAATGACAGAACATGCCGAGCTAAAATACTGACCAGAGTCTTCGTATACCATAGAATAGCGCTAATGGTATACCATCTTACGGGAAAAATTGGAACGATCGCGGCGATAGCTTCGGGTGAGAAGCAGAACAGCGGGTTAATCATTGATCCTACTCCGTCGCCGGTTCCAGTCGTCGAGCCGGTACTATGATACCCATTTTTTTTTTTTTTTTTTTGATTCTTACAGCAACGAAAAATATCCTTCCTGTTTCTTTTCTTTACTTATTCAGTCATTCCTTTTTGCCATTGGTAATTCTTGGGAACCAAAAAAAAAGCGATAAAAGAAAAACTTGGGTTTCTATTGATCAATTGGGGGTTTTATTGGAACACTTTTTTGTGCTTGTTTTCTCTGGGTATGAGAAAATTGGGAGTTCTTTGTTTCTTATTGTACTACTGCTGCGACTGCACATTGTGGGAAGAAAAGACCGAGAAATATCATTCATCAAGGGAGCCTTTTTATTCGATCGATTGGTTGGATGAAGTAGTTTCTTTTATGGCCTAATTGTTTGATTGATATGATAATGTCTATTGTTTTTGGGATCGAGACGAAGTTTGATATGGCTAGTTCTGATTTTTGGTTCGCATACCATACCATCTATCGCTGCTATTCCATGCATGCATGCCTGCCAGATCGGTGTTTTCAATACATGGGCAGTTTTTGAAAGGTCTCATTTGTATGATTGTCCGAGTGGTGCGACGATTTCGTGTCCTGTCTTCTCTTTTTGATCTCAGGTTGGCGTCTTTCTTGTTTCTCTCGGTGCAAGATGGTGTCTTTGTGTATTGTATTATACTACTAGTTTTGTTCTTCCCGCCACTCTTTTAGATACCCACTGCCATTCCCACTGGCAATATCATATCATATCATTCCTTCCTTCCTTCTCTATATCTTCTATTGAAGTTAGTATTCACGAAATCCAATGTTATGAGGGTACCAGAGCGTATGTACCATCATTTGATGATCCGAAAACCTGGTAATAATACCAATGTATCACCTCAGACTACCAACCAAACCAATACCGCCATTTCATCCACAGCATACCCCTCCAGACCCGTCTGTCCATCACAAATCCTCGGCGACGGCCTCATCGATATCGACGTCCATGACTGCTTCTTTTTGTTCCTTAATCTCCTTGTTTACCGCCAAGTTCTTTAGTAACTTTTCCTTCTTCCTGGATAGCGTCTCATCTAGTGTTCTATTCGTTAGCTTGAACAGTCATTCTCGACTACGGAGTATCCCGTAGCCGTCGATCCACATATCTTCATGCCTATACGAGTACATGGTATACGAACCTTTCATCAAAACATCACCACCCTCCTTCCCAACTTCCTCAAGAATCCTTGTAGCGGTGTAAGCTTTATTTCTTAGCAGTTTTCTAGACTTTTTGGATGATAATTGGTGGTTTGCTGTTGCGTTTGTCTTTGAGATTCTACGGAGGGTGTGGGAGGGTTTTGTTTTGGCGTGGGCTTTGGGTTTTGTGGAGGAGGGGCGGTTGATGTTGTTTTTGTTTGCCATTTTGGTGGTCTAGATGGGATTGGATATGTGTACTAGGGGTTATGCAATCGATCGAGGATGATGATGATGATGGTGATTAAGGCTGATGGAGGTGGTGGTGAAGAGGTTCTAAAATTTTGATTTCTGCGACAAGACAGAAATTTGGGGCGGGCTTTTAGCCGAAGCGAAGGGTTTCATTGCTGTTTTTGGTTTAGTTGGACATTAGCTTGTGCAGCATCGACCAGGAATTCTTAGTCATCGCCTTCCCCACTCCACCTCAGCTTTCATATGCAAAGGAAATCACGGGAAGTCGTGAACGTAACACGCGTGCCAAAAGTGCAAGTTTTAAAAGTTACACGTTCGCGGTTCATTTTTCTGACTCAGCAGGCTTGGAAGGCGGGGTTTGCCGGCTGTTGAGACGTATGAACGTGCCGAAGATTGCAGAGAGCCTTTGCTAACGTTATGTAATCGATATCACACTGCATTCATTCTCTCAGCTTCTGAGTAGCTTGGGGTAGCTAGTTAGTTAGGCTAGGGATTTCTTGTGAATTACTGAAACGGAGCTTTGATAGCAGGAGCTGATTTCAAGTATTTAAGTAGCTTTGATTCCCCCATCCTTCTTTGCTATTGTATTCTTTCATCAGGCATCTACCATTGCAATTGTTCAATTGTCCTTTTCTCCATCCAAATTGCATCTTCCGTAGCTGCAAAAAAATCCAACAATGGACAACCCAAAACCGTCTACTGACGTCAACGCCATCGCCGACACCAGGAATCTGGTCACGGGTACCCTTCCTCTTCCATCCCATCCATATACTCAATCTCTGACACCTCTATCCGTGTAGCTGTCAAACTCAAGGAACTCTACTCCCGAAAGAAAGAGAGAGAAGAACACTTCCTCCCCATCCTCGCCCAAGTAGAGGCAGCCGAGACCGAGAAGCGAAAGCTTGAGATCTTGGTTGAGGAGAGTCAGAAGAAGGAGGCTGGGCAGTATGGGGTGATATTTGATTACAATGCCAGTGCTATGGGTATGCATTCAATTCCCTTTCGGATCCTGATATCTATATCATACTGGGGGTGCTAATGGGATGTGATCATTATATAAGACCTCCTGGCGATGGCCAAACACGACCCCACCATCTCTGAAGATGTATTCAAACAACATCGGATCCAGGCTGAAGAAACAATCCGCCGACGTAAGTCCTCTCCACTCCAAAACCACCAATCCATCTATCTAATAGTATTCAAATATAATATATACAGACCTCCGCAAAGCCCAATACACCTCCCTCTTCGGCTCCATCTTCAACGAATGGATGAATTTCGAGGGTAAAGCCGACGTCCCGGACGACGAAAAGGACGGTGTTAAAACTCCCAAATCAGATGATGAATCTACTATCAACTTGTCATCCGATATGATGGGCCGTCCTGAGAAATATGCTCAAAAGGCTGAACTTGAGAGTATCATCTTCGCACCGGATCCGAAGGCTAAACCGGAGGAATACGCAAAATATTTGGAGGACCTTTTCAAAAAGGCTGAGGAGGATTCTAAACCTAAACAACCGTCTAATCGTCTCGATGATGATGATGACGAAGAAGATGATGACAACGGCGACGATGAAGAAGAAGAAGAGGAGGAAGCAGACAAAGCCTCTTCCACCCCAAAGGACGACGATGAAGACAACTACCTCGGAGACTGGTACAACCAAACCATAACCCTCAAAAAGCTCCGCGGCACCATCGGTCGTTTCTCCGGCTCCTTCCGTAAACACGACAGCATGTCCACCGTCGAAGTAAAACAATCAATCCACGCCCTCGTAAGCGGCGAACTCCTCACCGAAGCCAAAAAGGCAGCATGCAAGGAAATCCTCCTCAGCGACGTTATCCTCGATGAAATTGCAATGGTGTTGACTTTACGGCTCAGAGAAGTTGAGAATTGGAAGTATAGTGAGGAGAGCGTGCAGTTGAATTTTAGAAGACATTTGAATGGGAAGTATAGGTGTTATGCCGATGAATCGTTGCTTGATGCTATCTTTTTGCAGTGGATTGGGGTTAAATGGGGTATTGAGGTTAGTATCCCCCCTCTCCCTACGTCTAAGTACTGGCTAAGAGAAAGTAGATGCGAAGAGTCCTCCAAATCGTCCACAACAGCCCCGCCTGGCTCCGTCCCACCGATCCAATCGACGAAGCTCGCGTAAGAAACTCCTCTACTCTCCCCCCACCTAACATACCACCAATTAACCCATTATTAATTTAAACAGCAAGAAGTCCGCACCCTCCTAATCCCCGAAGAAAACGTCAAAAAGGCCACAAACTCCATCTCCGTCCGCGAAAAGACGTTCATGAAAGAATTCTTCCTAACCCTCCTCCCCGAAAGTCTCTACGACTTCCGTACCTACGACGAAGACGGCGAACAAGCCGATACCGAGAAAAAGAATAACGAAAAACTCCGCCGTGCCAGAAATGAGGAGTTGAAACAGATGCTTTTGCAAAGGTTACAGATTGATAGACAGTACGCTGAGGCGGTTAATCCGGGGAAACCATTTACGGTTGTTCAGTTAGATGCGTACAGGTTTGCGCAGAGTCAGAGTCATGAGATTATTTTGAAGTTGATGGAGTTGATGGGGGTTACTAAGCATTGGCTTAAATTCTTCAAGACTTTCTTAAATTTACCGGCAAGGTTTGAGGTCGGTGGGGAGGTTAGGGAGAGTAAGAGGGGTGTGCCCATCAGTCATCCTTTAGGATTGGTCTTCGGTGAGGTGCAATTATTCTTGATGGAATTCGCAGTCAATAGGGCTACCGGTGGGAAGCTTGAATTGTTCAGAGTAAGCCCGTCCTATCAACCCCTCTATCTCGAACTATTAATTAATAATGGTGTATAGATGCACGACGACTTCTGGTGGTGGAGCGACGACGAAAAACTCTGCGAAACCGCCTGGGAAACTATCAAAGAATACTCCGCCCTCACCGGCACAGACTGGAACCTCGACAAAAGCGGCTGCATTCGAATCTCCAACGACCCAGAACTCTTACAATCCCCTCCAAACAGCACGCTCCCAGCCGGCGACATCTCCTGGGGCTTCATAAAACTCAACCCAGACGGCATCTGGAAGATCAAACAAGACGAAGTCGAAAAACACACCGAAGAACTCCGCCTCCAACTCAACTCTCAAAAGAGTATCTTGGGCGTCATCGGCGCGTATAACAGGTACATGAAATTCTTCGTCAGAAACTTCGCAAAGCCATCCCGCGCATTTGGAAAACAGCACGTCGAACAAATCATCGCCGCAATAAACAAAATCCACCTATCCCTCTTCCCAGAACACAACGGCGACGTCCTAGCCTACATCGCCTCCCTCATAACCTCCCGTTTCTCCGAAGAACTACCCCCGGGACCCATCCTCCCAGCCTGGCTTTTAATCCCCGTCGCAAACGGCGGTCTAGGAGTCCGCAATGTCCTCTTCGACATCATCCCCATTCTAAAATCCTACATAACTGAAGAAGAAAACTACGACCGAGCAGGAAGATACGGAGGCTTCTACCACCCTCAAAACTTCAAGCAATGTTTGAAAAAGGATAAACGCGAATACGAACGTCTTCGAGATCTCTGGTTTAAAAACACAAAGCCTCCAAAGATAGCTTGGGACAGAGAAGTCCCCGATGAATGGTTCGATGGGATGGAAGAATGGTTGGCAGCTCAAGATGCAGCGCGGAAATCCCAATCTCGACGTCGTAGAAAGCCGCACCCGTTCATCACCTTTGAAGAATTCATCTTGGGCCGTCGCGGGAAATTCGGGTATTGGGGTGACGTATGGAACGGGCTTACGGAGACTCCAACTACGGCTTCTAGATTCGGGTTCCCGGATAGGATTACCAAGGGGTTGGGATCGAACCTTTATTCGCCTGTTGAATGGTTGAAGAGCGATTATTCGAAGAATACACCGTACTGGAGGAGTTGGTTGTTGATTTTTGGCGAGTCGGTGTTGGATTCGTTTGGAGAGTTTAAGATTACGGATGAAGGAAGGTTGCCGGTTGCTATGATTGATATTTATACGAATTTGAAGACTAAATGGGATCAGTAAGGGTCCTTAAGGAGATGGGATAGTGCTCGATGTTAGTCGCTTTGGCTCTCTGGGTTCTGGTTTTTGAGAAACACTTTGGAGCTACTGACTTCGTCGAATTCGGTACTGGCTATGAGACTTAATTTGGATCCAAGAGGCAAACGGAGGACATGTACGAGAGTCGAGTAATAGTTTATTCTTAGTCTAGTTGAATGCACCAGACTATCAAATTATGATCAAATTCACCTCGAACATATCGATAGACAGATTAAATGTGATAACCCGGTTAATGAAAGAATAATTCGCCAAACAGGTAGTATATGGCATTACAATTTTATTATAAATACTGGATGTGATAGATCTAGATAGTAGTTAAACTGGAACAAGTTCACATCGCAGCCAGCCGAGACCTAACATTATCAACTCCAATGCCAATCCAATGTCTCCAAAACTAGAGACCTCAGAATTTACAAACAGCAGAAGCACGCATCGAAGTACATACACAATGAGCAACTCCACGGCTACCTACCACATGCACGTCCAATCCCACGACTATTCGTTATTCAGTACCGCCCCCGCCACTTACCATAGTATCAGCACCTTCAGCAAGCCCACAATGCCCCACCCCCATCGATGCATCTCGAATGGTACCGGTGCTTATTTCCCCAAGCCCGTTTAGCCAGGGATATTCACCAACGACATCTCAGTGCAACGGCTTCCCTAACCCCCCACGGATATTCACTATATCCAACAAATCCGACGCAAGGGCCTTACCTTTTGGTATTGTCGTGCAAAAGCGGTTGAAGTCACTGTATGCGAAAGCCATGCTCCTTATATATATATATTTATTATATACGCACGCTCTAATTAATATTTTATTCAACTATATAGCTGGCCAGGGCAGACCCCGCTCTCGACGTTCCGCACGCGATAATCGACGTTGGGAGGGCCAGTAGTACCCGAATAATCGGGATCGGGTTACTACTAGGCTAGAAGCTCCATCGCACACATCAATGTTACCCTGCGATTAAGGCAGGTGGCCTCAAATCCTCGTCAAATGCATCATAGCCGCGATACAAGTCGGATTGACTTGTATCAACAACTGGCTCTTAAATATCAAGCGGCTGGAGATTGTCCAGCTGGTCCTGGAGGCTATCGAGACCATGTTGGTCTTTGTTACGCTTACGTAAATGTACACGTTTTATTGGTGGTTTATATCTTTTCTGGTGGGTTTATCTAATCTACTCGTCCTAACTACCATGTACTAATATTATTATCTAAAGGAGAAGAAAGAAAACTGGCGTCCTGTGGTTATCCGCTAACTCTTCTAGAATTCTTACACCCACATTTTCAGATTGTAAATAATATTATTGATGCAGAAAAACCCTTGAATCTGGTTGAAGGGACAAATATCTATAGACTCGCCTTTAGGTTCAACGTATTACTTTGTCGTATTTCGATCACGCAAAAGCACATAGACTCAAGATATACTCGAAATCCAAACGTGAAACCCCATTTTGTTAGAAGTATGTTACAAGAAGTGATAAAAGAAATGAAAAACGATAAACATCCCTCCTATACAGATCAAGGAAATATACTTAAAGTGCAAGTATGTATGTATGTACAGCGTCTCCACACCATCTTCCATTATTTTACAATATTTTTTGGGGAAGTACTAGTACTACCTTCCTATATATATTTACAAGCATTGAGAGTAGTATGGGTTACCGACTGTGCAGACGAATGGCGACACACAAGCGGTTGGGCCCTATGAATTAATTCATGTTAGTATGGTATTTTTTTTTTTAAAGATGTGGGAGATAGAATGTGGGTGATGCTTACAGTCCAGCCGATACCACCGCATTGTCCCCATTGAGTCTGGAGAGCACCGCCAGCAGTTGTTGTCCTCGTGGCTATAGAATAGTCAGTAATTTAATCTTTGATGATCTACTTGGAATATGAAGACTTACTGGTAGTGGTGGTGCGGGATGTGGTAGCTGGGGTGGTGCTTGGGGTTGTCGTCCTGGCGGTGGTAGTCACAGGCGTAGTAGTGCGGCTAGTGGTAGTGGAGGTTCGTGGAGTAGTCGTGGGTGTGGTTGTCGGGGCGGTGGTGGCTGGTGTGGTGGTGCGGGTGGTGGTAACTGGGGTGGTCGAGGACGAAGTACGGGCGGTGGTGGTGCTGCTGGTTGGTGGGGGGCTAGAGCAGCTTGGGTTTCCGTAGAAGATACCACGTCCGTTGGTACCGACGAAGATACGACCGTAGACCTTATAGTCGACAGCGATCTTGTTGGCATCAGCGGCACCGAATCCGTAGGCGTCGTTGATGCGGACCCAGTTGACACCAGCGTCATCAGAGCGGTAGACACCAGCGACTCCATCGACAGTGAAGAAACCAGCAATGGACCAGTAGGCACCGGTGGTCTTTGGAGCTCCTAGATCGAAATGACCGCCGACGGTGGGGCCATTGATCTTGGTGAACGAAGAACCAGAGTCGGTGGATCTCCAGAGACCATTGTCGGTGGAAACCCAGACGTCCCCGGAGGCAGTTGGGTTTGGCACAATCTTGTAGGCCTTGGTAGCACCGGTGAGGGTGGCAGTAGCTGTCCAGGCGAGGGCTCCGTTGGAGGAGACATAGAATTGGTTAGTGGAAGCACCATAGAAAAGGTTGTTGTTGCGCCTATCAGCAGCAATCGCAGCGTTAGCTGGGAGAGCAGAGATGGTGGTGAAAGCGTTGGTGTACTGCGAACGGATTGGTTGGCCGTTGTTAGGGCTCCAGATGATGATATCACCATCAGCAGACAATGCGACAGTACCATGTTGGGCATTGTTGGAAGCATAGACCTTGTTCCAGGTGACACCTCCATCGTTGGAGGAGGCGAGCTCCTGCAACTGAGTACCGACACGGATCAACTGCAATGGCTTGTTACCAGCGTAGTCGATGTCAGTGGTACCGGTGTAGTAGATGTGGAATTGGTCAGTGGGGGTCTGAGGAACATCGAGGTTCTTGTGGAGGAAACCACCAGCATCGTACATGCCAGAGAGAAGGATACCAGGACCCTGTGGTGGGGAAAGGAGATCCTGAATAGCGGTTTCTTCAATACCGTCGGCCATAATCTTAAGGGTAACATTCCTTGGGCTGGCATCCCACTTGAGGAGGTCACGACTACCGAGGATGGTGGCACCGGTACCATAGAGCCAATGGTTGGAATCAAATGGATCGATAACAAGGGCTTCCATCATCCAGCCGACATCCTTGGGATCAGTAGCAGCGGGATCATAGATCCATGGGGCAGGGGTAGCATCGACCTTATAGTACTTGTTTCTGGTGGGATATCCAGCCCACTCCCAGATGCTAGTCCAGGTAGCACCGCTGTTGGTGCTTCGCCAGATGATACCATCAGGCCACCACGAGTTCAAAGCAGCGACCATGATAGTACCTGGCTTCTGCTTGTCAACAGCGAAACCACCAAAGCCGTAGTAAGTGCTGTCACTTGGCGATGGAGGGGTGATGTTGGTCCAAGCGCTGCTAGTCAAGTTGTATTTCCAGACGGATCCCAAGGTTCCGTCGTATGGACCACCACCATTGGAGTAGGTGATGTAGAGAACATTCTCCGCAGCGGAGAATACACCCTTGTGAGGGACATAACCAGTAGGCTGACCAGCAACAGCGGTCCCTACGGAACAATTAGCATAGGTTTTCCTAATCATTAACCATCATATAGAGGCTTACAAGTAGATCCAGCATTGTTGCTGACAAAGATGGAGTTTCCGAGGTCGGCGACACCGACGAAGATACGAGGAGTAGCAACGGTCTTGCTGCCACCGCTGTTCTCATCGAATGTAACCCATGCAATACCAATTGGATCTTGCATATACTCATTGGGGTCGGTAGCATTTGGCTTGAAGGTTCCGACGTTGGTGAAGGAAGAGACCTTGGCCCATGTAACACCATAGTCGGTGGACTTCCACAATCCGTTTCCGGATCGGGCACCAAAGTAAAGGATGTTGTTGGAGTGAGGATCGATGGTAAGACGCTGAGAATATGGTCAATATCCTATTTGTAAGAGTTTGCAACGTTTGTGCTTGACATACCTCACCGACACCTCTTCCAGGCATGTTGCCTCCAACCTTGAATGGAAGGGTGGTCTCGGACCAGGTGTTACCCTTATCCGTGGATCTCATGATGGCACCATTGTTAGGGTCCCACGAGATTGTGTACATACCAACCGCAAGGTAGACGCGGTTGGTGTCGACTGGATCGGTGGCGATAGCATCAACACCCCAGTGGTTCCTGTCGAAACAATCAGCATTTCAATGTCTTAAGATATTGCAGTCTTCTGTTCTTTCCAGATCTCAGGTTACAATTGACGTACCAGTTGGATGATCCAATGTTATCGTTCAGAGGTGTCCAGGAGTCGTCGGCATTGAGTCTGTATGCTCCACCAATATCGGTTCTAGCGTATGCAAGACCTTTCTCCGTTGGGTTGAAGACGATACCAGGGATAAATCCACCACCTCCTCCAATCTTGACATTCTTCCAGTTATAACACTGCGATGGAGCCGCAGATGCCAAAAGTGGCGCAGCGGCAGCGGCCAGCAAAGTCGAGATTGCGACCATTGTTCCGGATTGTTCACAGAACAGTCGATGTTGCGATTGTAGAGAAATCGAAACATCTTCTGTGAAGTCTGGGGGCTTCGGGGTATTTTATAGACGATCACCAATGTCCCTTGACTGACGATCCTAACATGTGCTCATTAGAAAACCTTTAGCCTACCGGCTACGTTTCTCCGGCCTTCTCGGAATCTCACGAAGACCCTAATCGTCTCATGAGCATGACGTCTCCACCTATGCGCCATGGTTCCTGCGGCTAGATGAGCTAGGGAGGAAGAGATACCAAAATTTGAAGGGTCATCTACCCGTTTTCCAGTCACCAGCCCGCCATTTAGTTGAGCATGTTTCGCTCTAGTGGAACCAAAAAGTCGAAAATGGCAGTTCTGAGGTGGAATATATCGACGGAGCCACGTTCTCCGACGGCTTTAGTGAATTTTGGTGACAGTGGCTCACATTGACGCCATATTTCAGGCACCATCGGAATGTTATAGTGGCTTCGTCTGCCAATCCCATCGTCCTGGGTCTCATTTGTCCCGGGCCTGGGCTTTTGTTTTGCCGTCAAAACCCCACACTTCGCTGCCGATTTCCTCGCTGTACCTGACGGGAGAATGTAGGTCTACATGTGCCGACGTAGGGATCGGAGAAAGAATGCACTCAAGCTTTTCGAAACGATTGTACCTGGATCGTGTACTAGGATACCATGGATTGAATGGATTTATCCAAAAGATCGCGTGGTACATCCTATGGTTTTCATCCTCGGATCCTGGTGAGGAATTCTGGTAGCGATGGTAGACAATTGAGCGTACCAGGTTGACCGTGGAAAGATTGATACTCGTACTCTCATTCTTTATTCGGTAAGACTGTGGAAGCAGCCGAAGAGTCTATACGCATGCCTTGGCCCACAGCTGTGGCGATACTGCGCCGTGTGCTAACGTAGTTAATTGTGGAGAAAGTGATGTTGACGTTGTGAACCTGAAACAGCAGTGGTTTGTGCTGGACGGGCCGGGATCCGGGTCTTTGGTTTCATCCCATCTTGTAGGCCCCGCCACAACACAACGTCCACGGAATTGTAGGTGCAGATGCTCCGTTAAATTTTCCGATGCACTGATGGGATGACAAAGGTTTATCTCAGCATCAGATATGAAAGAAAGAAAAAAGATATGCCTAACTTGATCCTTTCAGGTATTCATGGATGCGTTAACGTTGGCCCAGTGGGATCTACTTGCGGAGGAAAGTAGTAAAGCAGCTACATCGCCATATGCACCTCGTCTCCAGTGTCTATGCAAGCCTCAAGAATTTAATGCAGAGCAAAAGTCGTTGAAAGTAGGTCCGAAGCAGCGGATTATTGACTCCGTAGCTTACGTACTAATATCGAGGAGGTCCGACCCTGATGCAGAGAAGAACCCTAGCCAAGAGTTCACCAGACCTTTAGTATCGAAAGAGCCTTGTCGTGTTTAGCCTATTCAGACCCGTTGCCCCAATCTGGGACCCCTCGCATCCGGATCGACCCCGCATATATCCAGGTCCCATATGATAAGAACCCTTGGTTTTCAAAAGCTTGTGTTTTTTTTCTACATACTACACTTCGGACCATTCGATCCCGAACTCATGCATCCGTGACCTCTGTGCAAGCGCTCTCAGCTCTATGGTGATATTTATGGCATCTCTCAATGATATTTGGCTAAATGAGCTTCTAGAGGAGGTTTTAGCGACAAGGGACGGCATGATGACTTCCTGACTTCTCAAAACTACGTAGGTGTACCGATGCCAAACTCTTCATGATCGGTTGCAAAATATTGCTCAATGCTACCTTAACCAGCCGCTGTAAATATATACCCATCGCACAGGTCTAAAGGTCAGTCGAATTCGGTGTTTTGGCTAAATCTTATCGAATCTTATACTCGGTATATTCCGCGAGTGTAAATTCGAACCGAAAGCTTAAGGATCTGTGACGGAAGGCGATTACGCCATGCTCTCGGCGATCCCCTCATCGTCTTGTGGCACAAACTCAATCGGATGCCTGTCGTTCCCACTAGAGTTTCTATGTTTGGCCACGAAGCTACCATGGTTCCGAGGCACCAGCTTCCTCAGATTTAGACGACACAGCGAGGCGAGGCGAGGCGGAACAATTTGCCAAGGTGCGTGGGCAAAAACTTTCGAACGGCATTCGTAGCTTGGCGGAATCGATCTAGATAACCCCGTTAAAATCGTATTTTAACATGTTCTAGACCATCAGGTGGTCAAAATACCAAGGCCTGGTACCCTCTATGCATTGGCACATAGCCCCAAGCCGGGACTAATTGCCCCTTTTCCTAAGAATAGTTCCAATAAGACTATGGGTTACCAGACTGCGTATTATAACTACAGCTCCTGAGACAACCTGACAACCATGTGTTGAGGGTGTGGTAAATCGGTAGCACGCATGAACCTTCGGTCTTTCGGTGCATGATGCCAACCCACCACTCAAATGTCCGGTGCCCCTCCTATCTCGTTTCGCAGACAGTCCGATTTATAATCTATGAGCCTCCTTTCCTCCGGCCCGCCATCAAATCCACAAGGGAAAGCAATCAAACTTCAATATTGACCACAAAACTTTTAAAACCAATGGTAAGCAGTCATTGCCCCCACGCCTCAGACAAGCTCAAACAACCAAAAACGTGCAAGGAAGGCCTTCCGAGCCGTAGCCTATCGGATTCCACGCCTGCAGTCCACACGGATCTCAAATCTAGAATGTGTCCAACCCAGACATCTGTGCTCTTGTGCATGTGTCGCACAAGAAAAAAAAACAGCCGCTAGCCCTAAGAAAAAACAAATTGGAAAAAAAGTATACATCTGTAAAATCGTGTAATCTTCTCGGCCTACAGTTTCAGCAACGAGCTTTGTGTGAGGTACCCGATTGGGCAATTTTGCCAAAACACCAAGAGTTATCTTCATGTCGATATCCACAGCATCGTGTAGCCTGAGATAACGTATAATAACGTTGTTTAGTGGGCAACTTGTCTACCTTTTTCGCTTTCTCCGAACTCAAGTCATACAACGGCCAGTAGGCGATACCGCGATTACAACATTTTAGTCAGACTCGTCAGACTCGAGACTTTTTGCTTGTTGTGAAGGTGATGGAATGCTATCACAGACAAGAAATCCCAAGAACCTGTAGTACGTCAGCTAGAGAGACAAGACCGGTAAGGGGGGACCAAAGGTTGGGTTCTCCTGTCTTTTCTTGGGCCGTTCTCATACAAAAAATTTCTTCCAATCGACATATACACAATAGCAGACCTATATTACGGCTGATCTATAATTACCTTTTTCTCCTTTCATTATCGAAGAAAAATCTGATGCTTCCGGAAAATTACGGTATTGAAGGCAGATCCTCGTTCAAAGGGCCGTCGCTCGGATAAGGTTCCAGGATCCAACAGTAAGTTTAAGGTTGGACCAAATGCATGCATCCATGCCCTACATTACCTATCTCTTGGTATTTTCTTGGTGGCTGCATCGTTCCTTTTTCTTGGGTCTGGCAAACCAATTATTGTTCGAGATATTATGAAACACCATCCGAACATTCTCCCTTCACATGCATGGTAAGACCCAGAAAACGAATAAGCAGTCCAATCCGTCTCATGAAACCCTTCTTATCCGTGCGAGCAACCGAAATTGCGAAGACAAAATTTTTTTTCTACCGGTTGACCTTGCGAAGACACATTTTTTGTACATGTGGCATGTGGGTCAGGCTGTTCTGATTCGAGTTGTGATGAACCTCAGAGCTAAGCGATTCGGAACTACCACAACATGCAACATGCAGTGATGTTTACGAGACCGGTGATATGTAAAGTTCTCCTTTGCAATGTGAGAAAAGACGAAACCCTAAACATACTTCAGAACAATAACCTCTCGGATGTACAGACAAGCTCTCTCGGCGTCGGCACTGCCCCCCTTGGTAAACTCTCGACTATGTCGTTCGCATCCTCAACCATAGACATCTCGAAAACCCCAGCGTCTTGGAAAGCCTGGGCTGATTTAATCTGCGTTGTGCAAACAAAGCAAAGAGAACGAAGGAGGACAAAATAAACTCTCCCTGGCGCGGCGTGTAATTAATAAGGTTGCAAAGGTTGCAAATCTCCCCTATGGCTGCAGGAAGGGGTATAACTCGTGTGCATATTGGCTCCAAGATCCCTGTCGGTCGATGGGAACCATGAGTCGTTCTTGGGTTTGTTCTCAGGAGGTTTTGATGTTCCCTAGGGCAAGGTTTCTCGGAGGGTAGGCTGTGCCCTATCGCGAACGGATGTTGGACAGGCAAGGGAAATCTAAATATGTTTCTGGCCATGCGGTTAGCCGGGTTGCTTCAGCTACCCGTGACGGAAAAGCAAGCATGTGCAAGGTGACTGGATGTGATTGAAGGGATCTGAGAAACAAAAAAAAAAAAGATTTCACACCCCGTCAAGCTAGTGTTTCTTATACTTTGGTAATAGAAAGATAAGAGGAATGGTAATGTTACGTAGGCCATGCATGGTCTGTGTACAGTGAGTAAGACTGGGAAGAGGCAACGAGTCCAGAGGCCGGTGGTTATATTCTCCTCCTCCCCTCCGTTCCTCTCAGACCCGTTATGGGTGTTAATTCTCACATCGATATGCCAAACCCATCAAACCGTCGCCAATTGTCTTGATTGTAAAAGGTCGTAACTCTTTTGCATTATAGAAATCTAGACAGATTCCCTAATCGACTATAACAAAGCAATAGCGCCCTGAGCTTCGCAGAAGTCGGGGCTGCCTCTCTAGACTCCAGGCGCCAGAGCCGGGAGATTGAACAAGATCCCTTATGGCCGAAAGGTTGGCGGCCGTGGACATGCCTTGCCGGCTGCTTCTTCCTCATGTTTAACAGCTGGGGTATTGTTAACGGCTATGGCACCTATCTCTCTTACTACCAAGAGTCACTTTTAGCGGACTACACTATAGTTCACTTCAACCTCATTGGGGCAACTCAATGTTTCTTCATTCTATTTCTCTCTTTCATCGCCGGGCGTCTTCTTGACGCCAACTATAGCCGTTGGCTACTCGTGGGTGGTTCGATACTCCTCGTGCTAGGCATGTTCACACTCAGTATTTGTAATGGGGATGGTAAATATGGGCATGGCGAGTTCGAGTACACCTGGGTGGCTCAAGGCCTTGTCTCGGGCTTAGGAATGGCCTGCTTCTTTGTATCAAGGTATGTTACCAAAGCTGTCAATCGATCCCCAACCGGTTAACCATCGATCAACCGGTCTCAATGCGTTGAAAGTGTTGGAACTTTGCTAACAAAATCCTGCTTCAATAGTTCTCAGAGTACGTGGGGGTACCATCATATTCTAAACATGCCGTGACATATAACTAACTTTCGCATTAATAGTCGCCGCTACATGGTTCAAGCGGAAGAAGGGGTTCGCCATTGGTATTGTCGCATCTGGAGCCAGTGTCTGTAAGTCTCAATTTAAAAAATTCGTGTTGCCTCAGGTTCCCAACTAACAAGGCCATTAGCGGGATTGGTGTATCCTACTATGCTTCGCTATCTTATTGATATGATCGGATTCAACCACTCGGTCCAGATAGTGTCTTCTTTAATAGCAATTACTTGCCTTGTTTCCATCTTCCTGGCTGTCCCAAATCCCGATCACCACTTTAGGAGACCGTCAAACTGGCTCGCAACCAAAACCTGGATTGACAAGGATGCCTTCAAGGACCCCGCCTTCTGCTGGTTTACCGCCGCTATATCCTGGATGTTCTTCGGATTCTACTGCGTCTTCTTTAATCTCGAGGAATGGTCAACAGATGCTGGTGTTGGCTACAAAGGTTTGGAGCCAGCAGTACCTGGACAACGAGCCCTCAGGACCTATTGGCTCCTGGCCATCATGAATGGATCCAGTACCATCGGTCGGCTGAGCTCATCTTATCTCTGTGACCATTTCGGTGCGCTGAACGTTCACGCTGCCGTAACTTTGGTCTCTTCCTTCCTCTGCCTGTTCCTATGGACCTTCGCCAACAACCTTGGAGCGGCTCTCGCCTTCGTCATAGTATTTGGCGCATTCTCCGGCGCCGTCATTGGACTTCCTCCTGCCTCCATGGCTGCTATCCTAGGCCCACATCCCGCTCAACAAGGCAAACTTGGACAATGGACGGGAATGATGTACACCATCTCGTCCTTCTTTGCCTTGACTGGGCCAATAATCGCTAGCCACTTGGTGGTAAAGTTCGATAAATATCTTACCGTACAGCTATGGAGTGGACTTTGTCTATTCTTCAGTGCATGCTGCATGGGCATTGCAATAATCTACCATTCTCGTGATGAGTCTTTCATGAGGAGCCGCTTACTCAAGCTCACACCGGCAAGTACTCGTAGCCGAAGTATGAGTCGTAAGAGGGAAATGAGCGAGGTCTAGTCGCTTCTACCACCCCACCAACATTCATATCTGTTCTCCTCTCTTCTCCACTCTTCAAATTCTTATCTTCCTTAATATTCTTCCCCCATTCGACACTGCTTTCCACGTTGCATTTCTGCTACACATTCAAAATCGCATTTTCGCCTTGCTTTTCCATTCTTTATCACTATTTCTTTTCTCAAACGATATCCCCATTTTATTATTTTCCTTTAAACTTCTCCTTCTCTCTTTTCCCTTTGTTCCTCCAGCGAATGTTTCTGTCGTCTTCGTTATTGCTTTTGGTATTACATTAGAGGGAGGGGCATTGGTACACCAGGTTGGATAGATCTTTGGCGTTTGGATTGATACCCGCTTTGCTTATTGGTTTCCGCTTCGGATATTGGATGCTATACCCCTAATGACTCTCCTAGTTCAATGTCGTCTAATAATCAATCTTTCTTCTTATCCTTCCAATTTGACTCATTTGACCCTGAAGCATGAAATAGATAGAGCTTTGTGAAGTGGAATGTGTTGTGGGGTGTGCGATCTAATCTAATCATGATCGATCTAATCTAATCTCATCGGCACCAAATGAAAGTCGGCCCGTTTCCCGCCAAATTTTTAGAAGCCCACACGACTATCGGAAGGAGTCATACTCCTGTAAACCCCAATTTAGCCCGCTGATTGACATCTTTATATTTCCAAGCAGCTCCTAACGTCGAGCTGTGCGGTCATTATTTCTTTTACCAATTTTATGAGGACAGCCGTGTCAATTGCGCAGAGGTGTTCACTCAAACGATTGTTACCGTCTAGTAAAACACCAAGCTATTACAACAGACTACCCTTTAGCTGCCCCGCAACTCGTTATCGCCCACTTTCATCACCACTATTCACTGGACTATCTCTACACTACTATTCAGTTAGTATCTCCACGTCTTCAATTACCTACAAACTACCTTCTAACCTCCTCTAGTCTACACAACAGCCAGTAGAGCCACCTAGAAAACACCGACAAAAGAGACCCACGGTAGCCACCCCGCAACCCCACGATATGACTACTTACGACGGCAAACCGCTCGATCGAGCGACTCTAGATACCCTCCTCCGCAGGAGAATGTTCTATGCACAGGCATTCGACATCTACGGTGGTGTTTCCGGTCTCTTCGACTATGGCCCGCCGGGCTGTGCTCTACAGGCCAACATTGTCGACACATGGAGGAAACACTTTATCTTGGAGGAAGACATGCTGGAGGTCGATTGTACCATGTTGACACCACACGATGTACTCAAGACTTCTGGTCACGTCGACAAGTTCTCGGATTGGATGTGCAAGGACCCTAAGACTGGCGAGATCTTCAGAGCTGATCATCTGGTTGAGGAAGTGCTCGAAGCCAGGTTGAAGGGCGACAAGCAAGCCAGGCATCTCGAAGCCGGTGCTGCTGTTGAGGAAACTGCCAAAGATATCGAGGGCGCAGAAGATAAGAAGAAGAGGAAGAAGAAGGTCAAGGATATTAAGGTCGTCAAGCTTGACGATGCCGTCATCCAGGAATGCGAAGAGATCTTGGCAAAGGTGGGATTGCTAGATACAGAATGCTGAGGACTTACAGCCAATGCTAATTGGGCCGATAGATCGATAACTTTGACGGCAATGACCTTGGTGAAATTATCAAGAAGTATGAGATCAAGAACCCAGGCACTCACGGTGACCTCGAGCCACCAGTCGCCTTCAATCTCATGTTCGGCACCTCAATCGGTCCAAGCAGCAATCTACCAGGGTAAGTACATATAACGGTCATATCCACGCACTTCAATGGATATCAATTCTTACATTCTACACAATAGTTACCTTCGTCCTGAGACTGCCCAGGGCCAGTTCCTCAACTTCCAGAAGCTTCTCGACTTCAACAACAAGAAAATGCCATTCGCATCCGCCTCTATCGGCAAGTCCTTCAGAAACGAAATTTCGCCCCGCCAAGGTCTCCTCCGTGTCCGTGAGTTCTTGATGGCCGAAATCGAGCACTTTGTCGACCCCGAGAACAAGTCACATCCCCGCTTCCCAGAAGTTGCCGACTCAGCTGTCCTAAACTTCTTGCCCAAGGAGGTTCAGCAAGCCGGTAAGACGACTACCATCAGGAAGACCATTGGGGAGGCCGTCAGCGAGGGTATGGTTGACAACGAGACATTGGGTTACTTCTTGGCGAGAATCAATCTGTTCCTTAAGAAGATCGGTGTGGACGAGAACAAAGTTCGATTTAGACAGCACATGGAGAACGAAATGGCACACTACGCTAGCGACTGCTGGGATGCTGAGTTGCAGACAAGTTACGGTTGGATCGAGTGTGTCGGCTGTGCCGATAGAAGTGCCTACGATTTGTCGGTTCATCAGAAGAAGACCGGTCAGTTCTTGGGTGTTCAAGAGACTCTTAAGGAGCCTCGAACTATCGAGGAATGGGAAGTTGATATCAACAAGAAGGTTCTTGGCCCGAAGTTCAAGAAGGATGCAAAGGCTGTCGAAGAGCGTCTAGCGGAGTGCTCGAACCAGAAAGAGCGTGAGGCCTGGGCCGAGACATTGAAGAATGGCCAAAGCATCTCTGTTCTCGTTGAGGGTCTCGGTAAGCTAGAGATCAGTGGTGACCTCGTCACTGTCGAAAAGCGAAAGAGAACCGAATCCGGTAAGTCAATCTTGGTCCCGCTAAAGATATTTGTAGTATGATCGTAGCTAATGCATTGTTATAGTCCGCGAGTATACCCCTAACGTCATCGAGCCATCGTTCGGTATCGGTCGTATCCTGTACTCACTGATGGAGCATGTTTTCTGGACCCGTCCAGATGACGCTGACCGCTCCGTTCTCTCGTTCCCTCCAACTATCGCCCCAACGAAGGTTCTCCTCGTCCCACTCTCCAACAACCCCGCCTTCAACCCCCTCATCAGCACGATATCCTCCAAGATCAGAAAATTGGGTATCAGCAGCCGTGTCGATTCCTCCGGTGCTACCATTGGTAAGCGATACAGCAGAAACGATGAGTTGGGTACTCCATTCGGTATTACCATCGACTTCCAGAGTGTGAAGGATGATACCATCACCCTAAGAGAGAGAGATACTACAAAGCAAGTTCGCGGCCCGGTCGATGAGGTCTTGGCCCATCTAAAGAATTTGGTTGAGGGTAATGAGACCTGGGAGGAGACATTGACACAACTTCCTATCTTCACCGGTCAGGAAGTAGATGAATAAAGTACAATTAGATTAAAAAAAGATGTGATATTTGATATTTAGATGTTCGGTTTGCAAACTTGTTAATTACCACTCTCTGCATGCTGCTGCGTCCCACTGACAAAAAAAAGTTTCGGATCCTGCATTCATGCTCGTGTTTTTTTATCATGTCGAATAGACGTTTTTATCTGCAAAATGTCAATCCAACATCACTCCAAGACCACTATTTCAAATCCAACGGTCGCACAGAGAAGGATCCTGTAGGCCAAACATACGAATTTCGAGAACTAATATACGCAATATGAAGTCGTAACGGGGGCTTGTTTACGAGACTACTCGTAACCTCGTTCTTCAGAACGGTGCCTGGACGTGTCAGAGATATGCTTAATTGGACTTGGCAGTTGATCCCATGGGATTTTGAGAGGCAAAAACCAACCAATCTCAGCCGCAGATTCCCTCAAGATGTTCTAGTCCAGTCCCTGTGTAATGTTGGAAAAGCCATTGCTTATGCCAAAAAAAGTTGGAACCACGAGCGCATTTCGGAGGCCAAAAAGTTTTAGTGTCTTGAAAGGAAAAAAAAAGGAGATTGCGACAGTTAGCGTGAAGATAAACGGTTGTTTCTCTTTCTCGAATTCTCTTCGTTCTTCTTCTTCTGATCCTCTTTTCTCTCGTCGAACATCCAACGTGGAAACTTCGTCGCTCGTTACACAAGCCTGAACCCCTTTCGACAACACATCCCTCGCCGATCCTTCTAGGGCCCTCAACACCACAACACAACGGACAAAAATGTCGAAAGGCGGCGACCTGGAAAAGGGCGCTGGCGCGCTTAGTCTTGCAGATGTTTACGGCGGTGTGGAAGATAACAAAGCAGTAGGAGGCGTGGCTGAGGAGCATAACGATGGAATCGCTTCATCCCCTTCATCGGCTCCCAAGGCTTCAGGCGGTTCTTCGGGATCATGGTTCACCAAGAAGCAAATAATAATCATCGCGGTTGTCGCGGTCATTGTTGTCGCAGGGGCTGTTGGCGGTGGTGTCGGTGGTGCTCTGGGTAGTAAGAAGTCCAGCGGAGACAATTCTTCGGGTTCTTCATCGGGATCGAATAGTGGTGATCAGACGACAAGTGGAGGAGGCACGGCGGCCACCCCGACACCGACTGGCAGCGGCGGGAGCAGCACCAAAGATGCTGGGAATGGCGCTTCACCAGTTACAGTTATTCCCAATGCTGCCGCTACGGGAATCATAACACCATCTGGCGTTACTGCCGTGGCATTTTCGGGCGTGCCAAAGCCAGCCGTTACTGGAAACGTAATGGATATCAACCTTGGTTTCCCTGGCTTAACACCGGGCTTTGGAATCAGCTCTGGAAGTTTAGTCGAAAATGGAGAATTCAAGCAGAATCTGACGGGATGGGAAAACACAGACGGCTGTTGGGATGTGAACAGGTGGGATGACAAGGGATACATCTCGGCGTGGAATGGAGAACACTCCTCGGCGAAAGCTTGCGAATTATCGCAGAGGATGGGCAGAGGTGCGGATCAGGACAAGGATACGGATTATGTTGTCAGTTTCCTGTATCGAAACGCGGTTGTGAATGTAAGTCTCATCTCATCGTCCTAAAAGGCCCCCAAAATTTAGGACTCTTTATTTGCTAACGTTGAATATAGTCAACCGATAGTGCATGGTTTTGGGCATACATTGGCGATGACGACGAAATGTTTCGGGTTCTCGCGACCAAGGAGGGAAAACCGACATCAGAGGACGAATGGAGCAAGGCCGCATATAAATACACTGTCAAGGCAAACAAGGATGCGCGGATAGCCTTCAGAGGCTTCAATGATATAGAATACTGGGAAGTATCGGAAGTCCAAGTCGTCCCACTTGCCCTCCTTGTCACATAGCAATGTATAGTGTGGTGTGGAGTCCTTCTACGGTTTGTATTTATAATTGTTCCGGCACCTAGATTCAATTTTGCGGGTTCTTTTGATACTTCTGTCACGATAACGAGTTTTAGTTTATGGATTTAATAAATCAAGGTTCTACTGGCTAGATATTTCACCTGTAAACACTTTGAAATACCAGATGCATGCATTGAGTTACACCCGCATCATACGGTTTTATATCTGGCCATCCTTTATAACTGCGTTTATGCACGCATCTCTCGAAGATACGCAGCATCATGATACCAAGCATAATTGATCTTGAATATATGATATCAAGCTCCCATCCTGCAGTCTTACCCTAATACCATTGGCTAATAATGCTAGTTCCAAGCAATGACCATGTCCTGATAAGCCCGAAGGCATCCCACACCACCCTCCATTCCTCATGCATAAGAACCTTCCAAAATCTCTGTATTACGTAGGATCAACCAATTCTTGGGACATCCTGTTCGATTTGGACACTGCAACCTGCACAAAAGCCGGCACCGCAGGCACACAACCTCCATGGATCTAAAAGAAAACCTCTCGGGTTTTATGTATTATCAAACGCCGAAATGCAACCAAGAAGCAAAACACATACTTTCATGTATATCTCTCACTCCTATATCACATTTTTGGCCTTCTGCCATCTCCTCACTTTTTTCCACGAACGTCCCAGCTCACTATCTCTAGCGCGATAGAAGAGGGGTAGTCCCCACTATTTTCTCCCTCGGGCTTCCAGGCAGTGGGGCGTCTCGAGAGCTTCAAGCGACCACAAGCGAATCGGATCCAGTCCCACGGCTCCCAAGAGACCCGCATCTAGACTAAAGGACCCGCCAGCCTATTCCCAAAAGCTGCAACCTCCCAACGCACGTTTTCTAGCTATGCATCCCAGAACCCGACTCCATGTCATGAATAACCAGAATGGCACCCTTGCATGATTCTAGGTCATCCAATGCAGTCCATCACAACGTCTTGGAATCCTGCACAAGGCAGGCATAGCACAATCAAATTGTTTTTGCGGAAAGCGCGAAAACTTAATCCAGCTTGGGCTTGCTGTTTTCCATTCTTGGAGGGTATCGGCAAGCTAGCCCTTCGACGGCTCGCGGGCCTGAGTCTCGGCGGATTGTGCTGATATGTGCATCATGCCATATCTATGAAACATGGCGGGGCCCGGGCTAGCCCGCTTCTTTACTAATGAGCTTCGAGATCATGTAAGTCGACGATGCAGGTTTTCGGTGCCGCGAACACCCATGGCATAATCGTTAGCTTCCGTTGAGAAGGGGCCAGCTGTTTAGCTCCCTTTTTTAGACCCGCGTCCCCCGCTGCCAGTTGACTGGATGTTCTCCCTTTATTCCTTCGTTTTCATCTCATACATACCTTCGATCCTCTTTAGAAAGATCGTCTTATTACCGTAGAGTGACTTTGTGATTAAGTACTATATACAAAATGGCACCGGCAGATCAAACCATCCTTGTAAGTTTTCCATTTCTAGCATCAAGCTATGCATCTTTGCGTTCTAACGTCACTCCTCTTGAACTAGATCACCGGTGCTTCAGGCTTCGTCGGTTCCGGCGTTGTCCTTCGGGTTCTCAAGGAAGGCTACAAAGTCCGCTTGACAATCCGAAACCCAGACCAAGAAGCATGGCTGAGGAAGGTTTTCGGCCATGAAGACCAAGTCACCTTCGTTGTCGTGCCAGATTTCTTAAAGCCTGGTGCATTCGATGAAGTTGTCAAGGATGTTGATTATGTGATCCATACCTCAAACCCTATTCCTGTAAGTGGCCCCCGTGGTTGACCGCTCGACTATAGATATGATATTTATCTTCCTCTATGTAGACCCTTGGACCACCATGGAAGGACAATTATATCACCCCTTCCGTTAAGCCCACAGTATCGATTCTGGAAGCCGCCACCAAGGAGCCTAAGATCAAGAAGGTCGTAATCACCAGCTCTTGCACCTCTTTCATCCCACAAGATCGTTCTCTACTCGGAGAAAGCCGAACAGCCAGTGGTACGTGGCCCCTTATCCACATCTATACCCCAACTTTCACACCTTTTAACACCCCGGATCCCAAAATATAGAAAAAAATGGCAACCCAGACGTCGGCAAGCTCGAAGACTTTGCTGAGACAGACTTCGGCCACCCCTTCGGTGCCTACTGCGGCGCCAAACTTGCGGCAGACGTCGCAACTTGGGAATTCCACGATGCTAAAAAACCACACTACGCCATCGTAAGCATCCATCCGGACTTCGTCTACGGCGCCCTCCCGACCCTCAAGTCGGTAAAGGACATGGACAACTACCATACCACCACTTGTATCCTCTGGCGCGAATATAACGGCATCGACGGCCTGCTTAGGTTCCAGGACGTCGATCACTCCGTTCATATCGATGATGTAGCCGAGGCACATGTCAAGGTTCTCGACGATAGTGTTAAGGATGGCGAGAGGTTCCTCTTGTCGTCCGGAGAATTCAGGTGGGATGATTTGTTGGCGCACGCTCAGAAGAAGTATCCAGAGATGGGTTTCAAGCTTAACACGATCCCTCCCTGGAAGGATGGGTGGAGTGCGATGTACTATAGGTTAGATGCCAGCAAGGCGGAGAGGGAGCTGGGGATTAAGTATAAGGATATTTACGAGCAGTTCGATCACTTGGTGGATCATATGAAGTCGCTACCTCAGGATCACACCAACTAGACGCTGGCTCAGGGGTACCTTAGTCAGGGGAAGGAGCTAGAATTAGTATAGATCTCGAGGTTGTATCCTTACTTGAATGAATATATAAGTGAAATACTTCAATTCCTTTGTGCGTGATCTAGGATCTGTCTATACTATCAAAAGCCCCTTTTAGTTTTGAATCTACCACTTCTACCGATATCTAGTACCACCCGAAATGCGACAGCGCCCCGCCCCACCGATAAACTTTCCCCTCTACAATCCCAAGCATACTCAGAAAGCTCATCGGAATAGGCTCAATATCAAACATCCCACCCTTCGCATAAGATTCCACGAACCCATACCCAGTTGCAATCAACCAGATCATAGTAGTAACCCAAGTCAATAACTTAAACACCCACCCTCTCCCTTTCAAATCCTTCCCAACCACCACCTGCTGCACTAGAATCCCCACAGGTTGTAACAGTAAAAACATCATCGCATCAACACCTTCCCTACTCTGCATATACGCCCCGGCAAAGTGTAATATCCCCGAAAGCAAAAACGGAATAAACACCCTCAAAAGCGGTGAGCTGACCGTGTGTGTTAGGAATGTAAACTGCTGTCTAAACAGTCCGTGCCATGCTATCCCCCAGAATTCAGCGATAGTATACCACTCCTCTGTCCAGATCCCGAATAGATCCGGCCAGTCCTTATGATCCTGCCCGAAGAGGCCAACGTAAATGACAGCGCAAATCGCATGTTCGCTATTCACCGCCATCCACATCGCTGAACTGCCAAAGACTGTTCTAGCGGCTCCGGAAAGCCATGTATCGGGCATGGCCATATGATGCGTGGCTGATCCGAACCATAGGTCATAACGGCACCACGCCAGTAAGAAATCAATCAAGATCCAAGTCATGATCACCCTTGCTAGCCTTGTAATCAAAAACCAACTCTTCGATATCTGCGCAACTTTCTCTCGTCGTTTCTTCAGTAGCGCTGGTTCAAATGGCGTGTTTAGCATCCTGGGGTTATTAAAACACGCACCAGCCCAGTCGAA
Organism: Arthrobotrys sinensis; assembly: GCA_036971225.1. Taxonomy (NCBI): domain Eukaryota; kingdom Fungi; phylum Ascomycota; class Orbiliomycetes; order Orbiliales; family Orbiliaceae; genus Arthrobotrys; species Arthrobotrys sinensis. The sequence goes on along the minus strand of JAJTTV010000012.1, from coordinate 1,568,577 downwards.
GCGCTGTTTCCAGGTCGGGTTGATAGTAGGGCATGGCTTATTCGCTATTTGAAAGATCTCGGTGAGAGGGATCTCGTAACGCCAGGGGATGACGAAGAGGATATCGATTCCTTGTAAGGTAATTGATATCGCCGCTGTTCCGTATCCAAAGTTTATGACCGGAGAGGTAAGGTGGCGGCAGAATAAAGTAGCTTGTATGCCGATTCCAATAACTATGGGTACGACGATGGCGGGAAGAAGCGTCCGGATCAGTGAGGTCTTGGGTAAAGGCCCGATGATAGCTAATGTGACCTGTTGCAGGGCGATTGAAATTGGGAGAAGCCAGAAGGATGCACGGTCTGCAGGTTGAAGGTCCGGGGCATCGTAGGTTGGGGAACGGGGATAATGCTGAACATTGTTCAACACCAGCGGCGACGCGAACAGCATGGTTGCAGTGGGTCTAGTTTTACGAGGTCCCCGCAGGTCAAGATATCGCACTAATGCCGATAATGGAGAAAAGGTCCCTGCAGGTTTTCGCGGGCGAAAGAAAGGGCTTTGAATGATGGAACTGTGGATTATATCGATGTGGCTCCTCAGGATACAATGAGGTTCGTGACGTCGGTGTGCCCTTGCTGTGCTGCTGTGTAACGGCAGTAGCTACCAAGAACGCAGCACTTCCTGCGCGTCAGCGGCCGATTATCGATAACTGTTGTGGAATGGAAGTCAGCAATCCGGATTCTATCGGGTGAGATTCGACGGAGTCATACATTGTCTACGGAAACTGCCGTGGAAGGGTGAGCTTTTGGCGCAGGAGCATTTTTTCCTTGCAGATTTCTAGTGAGGCTGGATGTCAGCACGACGAGCCAAATCGCGCGGGTCAACCTTCGTCAAGGGCGAAAAGACCATTGGTCCAGTTGGTCCCCAGGGTTGAAAATTCATGATTCGAGGCTGGCGATTCATTTTTTGTGTCCCGACTTCGAAGAAGAAGAAGAAGAAGGAAATGAGATGAGAAAGTAATGAAATATCTTTGGAAGAGGAGAATAAGGACAAGCGCGCTAAGGTAAACAGGACAAACCGCTAACACGACATCAGCCATCGAGATTCACGCCCGCTCCTCTTTCTATACAAACGGAAGCAAAATGACTTTTTGACAGCTGCACCAGATATCCAAATAAATTAAATAGCATGAAAAGAAAAAACGGACAAAAAGACCCTCCCATGACAAAGAAGAATGTTCTAAGAAAAACCATCCATTTATATGCCTTTAATACCGATAACCCGTGTTATAGGGACCCTCGGGAAACTCGATCGGCTGCTGTACCGAATACGGGTCTTGGTGTCCCGTAAGCGGCGTCGTCCGGCCACCATGAAGTCCATTGTCGCTAACACTCGCGTTATGCTGGTTTCGATATGCATCCCTCCTAAAGTCCGCGTCCTCATCATCGTCCTCCCCTTGCCATCGTCCCTGCCCCACAGCTGTGCCGGACAACGGCGCATAAACACCGCCAGGAGTCGGAGTAGCAGTTGTTGGTTGGTATGGAGTTTGCGGGTGCTCATCTTCCTGAGGGTCGAGCATGTTATGGTCGTCCTTGTGACTGAAGGCGTCCTGGGTGTGGGCTTCGACATCGTGGGTAGCGACGACACCGGGTCTGAGGTGGGAGGTGAATGGGAGGTTCTCTTTCCAGAGGAAATAACAAGTGTATGCGTACATTCCCGTTGTAGTGGCCCAAGTGAGGCTGTTATCTCAATTGTTAGTTTCTTATCCATTCGTAACTATACTCCAATCCTAAGGATATAATTGGGTCTTACAAAACCACGACGCCGAGACCAATCGCGCCCTTCGAGAGTTCACAGATTTTGGGTGTTCCGTATACAGTTGTTGAACAAGTTTTCGATTCACCCCTCGATATTCCTTCATTGTTGTGCACTGCCAAAGAAACGAATCCCGCGAACCACAATATCTAAGAAGCCATCCATATTAGTACCTTATTGTTTTGTTTCCTATGGGAAGTTTGGTTGGATGTACCGTCGAAAGGAAGCATAGAGCCGCTTGTGCGATTGGATGCGAGAACCTGACTGTTCGTGGCCACCTTGGTGTCATGGCCGTGTATATTATGATCGGCACAGAGATAAAGCACTACACCCGCAGCAATTTTAAGTTAGCAATTGTCCTACACGATCTCAAACCGATCGAAACCCGGGAAATCCGTGTCGTACCATCGCGAACATCAAGTTGGCAGCAGCCGGGGAGCCACCCTTCTGAGCCTTCAATGCCAATAGAATAACCCATAGTATGAATATGGCCAACCCCTGAAAGCCGTGGGTGAAGAAAGCTGCCTTCTGCAGCGTCTCGATCTTTGCAAGTGACATCTTAGCCATTGTGGAAGTTTTGGATAGTGCTCCGGGTTGCTAAGCCGGAACTCGAGCTCGTCCCTTATTTGTTTGTCGGGATTGTAATGTAGCTTGGTGGGGCGTAAGCGGATGCAGAAGAGGATGGGGAGGGAATAGCCGATGCAAGTCGAGTATTCTGAATCGCCGTGTCGTATTATCGGAGAGAGACGAAGTATCACGGTCGGGATAGAGGATGGAAAGGGAGAAAGTGGGAAGAGAAAGAGAGAGAGTGGGAGAGTGGGAAGGTCAGCTTTGAGGGAGCTGAGATACAAGCTAAGCAAAAAGTGTGTTGGTCCGAAAAGTTATAATACGTCCAGGCGCCCAAGGCTGAATTTGCAGTGACAAAAAGTTTTCCCAGAATCGCCAGATGCTTGCATTATCGTATTTGCGTATATAGATTGTTAGTAAGTTAGTGTACCATGTATTTCGTGAAAGTACCGTGGAAAGGAAGCAATTAATTGTCAAGATACTAAGTATATTTCCATTCAAATGCAAAGAGCTTTCCTTAAGAGAGGCGTCATCAAAATAAAGCCGAAACGGGCACAGTCTGGCTTAGCTCGTTGCGGAACCTTTCCTCCCCAGACTACCCAAAAATAGTAGCCCACCGCCGTTGGAGGATCAACCAAGAAAGACACAGCCCGCTTTCACGCGGCTCTGATTTGCAAATTTTGAGATTCTGTGCCTCAGCCGCTGCCTGCTTCGTTTCGTTCGTTTCTTTCCGGTCATGTTTTCCCGTTGGCACTCAAGTTAGACGGCTTCAGTCAGGAATGATATGATACATATGATCTCCTGCACGTTCTTGATCCCAGCCAAGGGATTCGGAACGTGCAGATGCAATACAGTACATGTACAGGGGTCTGGCGAAAAGCTTGGCTGACCTGGCTATCACGGGACGTCGGTATGGTCAATATCTAGGGTACTGCCCCGCAGCCGCAGCTGGCGTTCTATTACCGAATTCCGTCAAACGCAAACCGGTCGATATAGTAACGTATCAGCCATGGAGGAGGAGACGATATCCACAGTCCCCGAATTGGAGGCGAGGATCAAACGAATGGAATGTAGATTGGCCGCTGTAGCCAAAAGGTACGCCGTCAATTGCAAAAAATCACGGACCCTCTTGCAACAATTATCGATATAACTATCTGAGATTGTTGAACGCAGTGTCCATCTCAACGGCCTCGGAGTCCTCAACAACAATGTTCGCCAGTTTAACTCTCAGGCTCGAGATCCGCAGGACCAACTGCAACCCTTGCAGATAGCAGAGTCCGATGAATCTCAAAATCTGAGCTTTCGCCCTCCGAAAGGGTTCCCGCGTACTTTGATAGAAGCCATTAGTTTACGCTGGGATGGTAATATCTCATTATCCTTCTGCAATCGTATATGCATATATGCATTCTGACGCGCAATAGCGAAACGACTGGCTCAGCTCTTGGGATTTTACAGTGTAAAGATCCTCAGGCCCGGTAACGATCTATTCACTTCATCTGAAAACGAAGACGATGATGACGATGCGAGGTTTATCGATGTGGGCGATGAGGAACAGGTAGCGAACCACTCGAAAGAATGCTTCACCTATTTTATCAGCTACATCGGCTTGAAGCGAAAGGTGGTCGACAACTACCTGCCATCTACTGAGCGGCGACAAACCGATTGAGGATCTTATATGGCAACATGCTACTGCGCCTCAAGGAAAAGTTTACATGTGAACTTTTTTTGGTTATCTTCCAGTAGTTCCTATCTATAGATCTATGATCATGTATAGGCGATAGTAGTGGGACTGTCTATACGCCCATTCAAATTCACGGTAGATTACCCAGGTATCTAGGTGCTACTAAGACCGTATAGTTTAGAGAGCTAGGTAGGTACTCTCGCTGCAAGTTTACGTGTCTACTTTTGGTTCGATTCTTTTGTGTTGGCAGCGGATCAATGTCGGTCGTGTAACCATCACGGGCTCGCGTAATTGACAGTGTAATGCCATTTTCACCACAAACAACCCAACCCTTGTAGAGAACATGGTATAGCTTCTATTATATATACTCTCTATAGATTAAAGGTTCATGAAGTCAACCGAAGCTAAGCTAAATATAAGATTTGAATTTCTGCATACATTCAAAGTTACTCAGCTTTGATCAAAGAGCTCTAGCACAGGACTTCCCATGCCTTGAATGGCCAATATTAAATAGGTACCTAGGTTGGGCTCATGACAATCCAATCTAGTCAATAATAGCAGTGATAAGAATAGGGGCAGCAGTACACCCCTCGGCCGGCACATATTGCGTAAAAGTCGTACAAGAACAGTCATCCGGACACTTGTTCCTGTAGGCACCTATAGTTCTCCCATCCTCACGTCCGACACAATTACAACCAAATGTCTGAGTAATAGTATGCGTCTCTCTACATTGGCTGCACTCTCGATTACAGAGACAGGAGCGGTACCACAACTGGATTGAGGATGGTGGGCAAGTAGTTGGGATATTTGGCTCAGGGGTGGTAGTGGCCGGGAATGGTTCATCGTTTTCTGTAATGATGGCCGTATAGACAGTCGTTTCCCAGGTGTATATCGAAGTATATACTCTGTTGATAGGCCATTTCGTTGGACGAGGATATTCGGGTGTGCAAATATTTTCTGTGCTATCGCTGAAATGTGTAACGTCTGTTCCTATTGTTGCAGCAACACTACATAACTATGATGAGCATCCGCCCAGAAATAATCTGGAGTTTTATATTTCCTTAGTGGGCTTGTACGTACCTTTGGAAGAACAATAATAGTGGTAGAGTGGTTGCATTTGCTGCCTTCATTGTAAACGCTTATAAAACTTCATGTAATTATAGTTTGAAGAAGTTGGTAGATCTATAGAGATGCGTCTATCAGGCAGTCGAGCGCAGTTAAACTAAGTTATATACAATTATATCGCGTTTTGGAGCGATTGTGGGTGCCCCGCTGGAGTATGGAGCTTAGTCCAACCGTGTACCTCGGCCATACAAAAGTCGAAACTCTTGAGGATCTGAGCTACCCCTGGCATTCTCGAGTGCCTCGTGCCACACGTGGGGGGCGACGACGCACAACGCACGAAATCCTTCACCAAATTTAACTTAGCATCGTGCATCATGCCGGCCTATAGTCTACGGAAAAATACAATCTATTCTTGTTCTTCAACCTTCCATGGATCCAACTTAACCCTACCTCTGTTAACATTCCGCACCGTTCCCGATCGTGGTGATTCCTCTTCGAACTCCCCCTTGGGCTGTTGGGCAAAAGTATCCTGAGCATCTATCAAATTAGGAGAAGATGATTGTTTAACTTCCGTTTTTAACGGCCTACTACGGGAGGCATCGTCTGCCTCAGATAGCTGACCCGGTATTCCCTGATCATTGAGCTCTTGCTCGAATCCAGAGCTGGGGAGCGGCGTCAATTGACCCATCAACATAATCGCGTTTTCAATAGGTTTCACCCAGCAGCTATACCATGCCCGGGCTCTATAAAATAGAAAAAGAAGGTTAAAGTGCAGATTCTGCTTCCCACTTCCGTGGTTCGGATCAAACTTTTCCCGGTTTAACATTTGCGTATACACCGGATGATCGAGTTCACTTCTTTCGGCTAGATCGGTCCATTCTTGCCCAACGGTTATGGCGTGGTTTATCCATTTCAGATGCCGCTCGAATAACATGATCTTTTTCTTGACTGAATCCAAATCAATAGATATTCTATCTGGATTTCCGTCTTCGTTGGGCTCTGGATCTGCCAGCCACAATGCCAAAAATAAGAGTCTTCTCTTCAAAGTGTGTTTCGGGAGCCGAATCCAATGCTTTCTAATTTCCTCCCCCATGAGGTAGTAACCCTCCCACAAATCTTTCATTTGAAGGATCCCTAATCGAAGCATGTCCAATATGACCTGTGATCGCGACTCGGCTTCTTCCCTTTTCCACCCCAAATCCTCGCGGATAATATTGCCAAGCAGGGAGTTGCCCGTGGATCTGGACATCGTAAATACGTCCTCTTCGAAAGAAGCCAAGGACGCTTCTAACGTACGGATTATGAAGCTCAAACTTCTGCGTGGAGTATCGGCGGTCGGATTATCCGGGTCTTCTGGAGGTATAGAAGGATCTGGACCCACGGGGCACTGGTGCGGCCCAAGAAGATCATGGATCCAGTCAATTTGAGTAGCGATACCGTTCAATGTCCCCGCATTATCTAAGGCCCAGTTTTCGAATTCTTGATCGCTTAAGTTGACAAGTCTTTTAGATGTATTGGACGTATTGGTTTGCTCTAAAAGAGCCTCGTCGGAGTAGAGATTTATGTTGTCGTCCGGGTTCGGACAGACAGAAACCTGGATGAAGAGGAATAGCAAAAGTACCAAAGACAGAAATAATTGGATCGATGGCGTGAACATTGTATTTTCATTGTTCGATGATATATTCGAGAATATAACGGAAGTGAATCGCAGCTATAAATTAATTATGCACTCGATGGCCTTCAAAGTCATGTTTGTTGATATCTCGTACCGGTATACGGACCAACGGTTTAAAGCAGAGAAAACGGGTGCAATGTTGTGAGGCCATTAGATCTTAATAATGTTCCGAAAATAGATGAAGCTCCCCATGTTCTGTACTTCGCTTATTGCCTGAACGCAAGGTGACTTCTACATAGCATGATTGAGGTATTATTCGACCGATTAGGGCCGGCGCCGAAACGACGAAACCAATTAATATATCTAGACCGAAGCACTTGAGCCTTCGTGTTGCCGTCATGTCCAGGTCGATTGATCAAGGATGTTTCTGGCAACGCTCTAGATTGGTATAGTATCTTTTCCTGCCTTTTACGGGTTACAACTATAAAGGCTTTAGCTTCAAGACACGGATAGTTTTTACGATCTTAGATGGACGTTTATCAAGTCTTTGGTTCTGCGCCGGCGCGCCACAACATAGCCTAGTGCCACACGTTGGTGGCGTAACGTCACCCCAACACCTTCTCTCACCTTCGCTCCTCCAGGTACCTTTAACCCTCGTGATATTACACGGCATCTCGGGCACCCATCTCACAGTAAATGTTAGAAGTCCTTACAATCAGTTAAGCTTAAATCTAAGCCATGAAGCTTCAATGATGCACTATGCTATCTCGCGATATAACGGCATCTTGGACTTTAAGTTTCGCTCTTGGCTAACCTCACACCCGTACCCTCTCACTTCTACGATTAGTGATCATAGTCCGGACGTCTTTGAATAAGATCCGGATTATATTAACCCCATTAACCCGTTGGTACCAATGCCACGGTAGCAACTTGTATCTTGCGTAGATTCGATTAATAATATATCCTAGGATAGAGATATAAACGTTAAATCGACGTGCGGTTATGGGTTGGCACACATTCGCTTTGGGCGAGGGAATTCTATGTATTTAAGGCCAAATGCTGACGCATGTTTGGGGATTTGCGTCTACGGGTAATATATGCTTTCGTAAACGAGCCGGTGATACGTTTACGGTACCGATATACGGCGGTGTTTGGTATAGGCATTGTACTGATTCGGTCGCAATATTTCGTGGGAGTAACTCATCATATACTATGAGTTTGCCGTACAATTGGTGGCGCGAGGTTCTGGTCCCTAAATCTCATAAAGAATTGAACTGTTAGCTTTGAACGCAAAAGGATATCATTGATGTTTAAGAAGTATGGAGCTGCCTGAGTATCTTGAGCAGAAGTCATAATTATAACGTTATGCTAAGATAGATATTTGATGCATGATGAGGCGAATCCGGCTGTTCATTGGTTATTCTCGGTCAATTCGCTGATGAGTGGGGACCTTCAAACCCTAAGTTGACAGCTCCAAAAAGTTTCAAGAACAAGTATTGTCCCCCCTTCATGAGTAAATTAAGGAAGTGAAAGATATTTGCGTGAAAGATGAGAACAATCTCTGAAAGTAAAAGCGGGCGTCAATGAAGACCTCGAAAAGTTCGAGGAATTGAAATGCAAGACATGACCAACATTGAAGTCAGAAGATAGGTAGCTCCAAGCTTCCACAAGCGCAAGGATATGTTTAATCAAGAATGCTTGGGAGCTACCAATAAGGTCAAGCCGGAGCATTCGGGCCAAAATGTATTTTATGGTGTTTTAAATCTTGGGAAGGACCTTTTGAAAACCCGGTTCTAAAAGCCCGGCTTACATGTTTGAATCCACAAGTAACCAGGGAATGAGGCGCCTATGTGCATGAACATGCCTCATCTGGTGAGGGATTACAATTGTGTGATCCAAGGTAGAATTGAATCGAGCCTAGGTCCGTCTAATTGTCAGGCTGGCAGATTTAAAACCCCGATTCAGCCGCTGCCTCAATTGATCGGAAATAGTTTTAGATCAGGATCTAAGAAATGCCCAAGCCAGAATAAGGCCGTCTTTGTCGAAGGTCTGGGCGCGAGAGAAGTCGAGGCTATGGCCACCATGTGATCATTTCGTCGGAACACGGCAACCAAAGCGCCATACCCTAGTTGGATTATATTTGTGGCCCAAGCAAGCTGTAAAGTTTATGGCCTCCCCACTGTCAAAGTCCGATATAGCCGGTTTAGATTTCATTTTTAAAAACAATGAAACTACCGGGTCATGCATCGATAGCGTCTAAACCATGGAAAAATGGCTCGATTGATTTTAGCCTGGCCTCAATATTTTTCGATTTGTAAGAAAGAGCGTCAGCTGAATATTCAGCAAAGGTGATCCAATACACTTAAGACAGGAATAAATGGAAACCTAGTTTCATTTACAGCACGCAATACAATGAGTGTTTATTGAAGTGGAAATTGGGTATGGTGGTCCGTGATCCTAGATCGGTGAGGCGTATATGCTTGTGAGGGCTAATCTACCCGGAACATAAGTTTATCCGGAGCTGCAGTAGTGCCTTGGCAGACGTGGATCGAAGAAACAACAGAAGCCTAAGGAGGGACGAGAGAAGGATAAGAGAAACTGAGCATCTTGGGTCTCAGTGACACGCGTTCGTCGTTAGAGGGAACTAGTAGATCAGAATCCAGTTGGGGAAACGTTGAAACGGTTCCGATATGGCGTGCAACTGGCATATAGACATATCGGCACTTAGTGGCAAGATATCTATGTGACACTAATAAAGATGAGACAACGAGAAAATATTTGCTTTCCCCAGACTATAGATTCGGGTGCTCTCGCTCTATCGATATGGATCTCAGAGCACTCCTATCCGTAGGCGCTCATTGATACGGATATCGATAAATCCAACTTTCCGATACAGCTCTTCCATAGTCTGAACTTCACGTCATAAGTGGGGTACTTGCATTCGTTTCCGTCACTTAGCAAGCACGGTTAATAATCTTTCGGAGCATTTTCATAGCTATTCCGGCAAATGTGAATCGAATGTTAAAAATATGAAAAGCCCTGTGGAGTTCTTTCTGCTTTAACAACTGAGATCTAAAAACGTAGCAGGCTGGGGAGTCGTGAACGCATTTAGGCCATGGGATAAAATGGTCCCCCAGATCTTGTCCCGGATTGTGGGTTCTCTAGGCGTTTTCCGAAGAGATCCTTGATATAAAACCATTCGAGAATATTTTAGAGCTTGTCGATATTGGACAAAAAACCAGGGTCGTTTAAAAAACAGAAGGAGATCAGTTCACTGTCATGTCGGAGTCTAGGAATGGCGTCCCGCCAAAACCATCAAAAACTGAAATTTGTGTTGGGGTCGTGGCAAGGCATTTTAGTCTTCGTACTGTCACGCACTTTTGCTGCTGCAGGTACAGCTAGTCGTTTTGGGCCTGTAGGCGGTTACTCGGAACGGTCAGATCGGGGATTCGACATGCAAACCCTGATGATCGTTTTCTGGAAGGCTGGGGTGGTGGGTCCTCAAGGGAAGTTTTTCCGGTTGAATTGCTTCGAAGAAGGCTTCTAGCTTCGTCGGTTCTGAAGTCACAAGGTCTTGGACTGATTCTAGGCATAGACTCCCAACTATTTCGTCTGAAGTTGGGAGGCAGATGGCAAACGCTCTGTGCTGTATACCTCTGAAGGGCTGTAAAGCTTTAAGCTTGCCAGGTACCCAGTATCTTGGGGTTGAACTTGGCTTTTGGGGATGCCTGCGAGCGACAGGGGTAGCTTGTCTTGAGAATATCCGGGGTATGTTACAGACTCTCGATTTCCCAATGATGCAAACCCACACCAACGTCCTTGGTGTATGGAAAGTCGGCCCGCGCACAGGGCACCTGATCAATATCACCAACGTCGACCCAATATCTGCGTTTCATACGTAGTCGTTTGTGATCATTATGGGAGCAATCCAGAGGCTGGCCGGATCACGCAGAGCTGAATTTTCTTTTTCGAGTGAATCTGCATCCATTGTCAAGGATCCCTACCCTCGCAATGTTCCGAAGCTTTTGGTTTGAATCCCACAAGGTGATTGTGCAGCCTTTCATCTGATCAGGTTCCAACATACATGGCGCGGCGGACCAGGCTCTGGCTTCTCCACCCCCAATATCCGACTCACCGACGGATCTCAACTAACGCGTTCCCGCAAGAGACTCTGTGGAGAACACCAGGTCCTAGGCTCGATGGCCTTGTCATACTCAATTAGCGCAATCTCAATTGGTAATGAAGATGGGGGCAAGTACCATATTCCCTCCCCATCTCATCGATATATAAGCATCAGATTCCTCCCACTTCGTCCTGACTTTTTTTCCCCAAGCCTGGACTTCACAACAATCTGACATTCCTTGATTTGGAAGACATCGACATCTACGCCTGGTCGTATTCAAAATGAAGTACTCCTTTGCCCTCGGCGCTCTTGCGCTCGCCTGCGGTGCATCCGCTCAACAGACCCTTTGGGGACAGTGCGGTGGTATTGGCTGGACTGGCGCGACCAACTGTGTCGCTGGCGCCGCTTGCTCCACCTTGAACCCATACTACGCTCAGTGCTTGTCCGCCGTTGGCCAACCGACGACCACTGCCCGCACCACCACTCCAGCTACCACTCCAGCTACCACCACTGCCCGCACCACCACCCCAGCGACCACCACTCGCACCACCACCCCGGGAACAACCACCCGCACTACTACCCCGGGAACAACCACCCGCACCACCACTCCAGTCACCACTCCACCAACCACCACTCGCACCACCACCCGTGCTACTGGCGGTACTGGAAACCCAGTCACTCTCGTTGGAAACCCCTTCTCGGGTCGTAAGCAGCACTACAATGCTTACTACTCTTCTGAGGTCTACAGTCTTGCTGTTCCCTCTTTGGTCGCTGCCGGCAAGGCCTCTTTGACTGCCGCTGCCAAGGCTGTCGCCACTGTCCCAACCTTCGTCTGGTTTGATACCATTGCCAAGCTCTCCCAGCTTGAGGGCCATCTCAATGACATCCGTGCTAAGCGTGCCACTGGTGAAGACACCATCGGTATCTTCGTCGTCTACGATCTCCCGGATCGTGACTGCGCTGCTCTTGCCTCCAACGGTGAGCTTTCCATCGCCAACAATGGTGTCAACATCTACAAGACTCAGTACATCGACCCCATGGTTGCCATCTTCAAGAACTACCCAGATATCCCACTTGCCTTGGTCATTGAGCCCGACAGTGTCGCCAACATGATCACCAACATGGGTACCCAGAAGTGCGCCAACGCTAAGGCTGCCTATGAAGAGTGTATCTCGTACGCTGTTCAGAAGTTGAACTTGCCAAACATTGCCATGTACCTCGATGCCGGTCACGCTGGTTGGCTCGGATGGCCAGACAATCTCCAGAAGTCTGGCCCATACTTCGCTGGTATCTACAAGAACGCTGGTTCCCCAGCCTCTTTCCGTGGTCTTGCCACCAACGTTGCTAACTACAACGCCTGGTCCATCTCCACCTGCCCACCATACACCCAGGGTGCCTCTATCTGCGACGAGAAGCGATACATCAACGCTTTCGCTCCTCTCCTCAAGAGCAACGGATGGGATGCCCACTTCATCGTTGACCAGGGCCGTTCCGGAAAGCAGCCAACTGGCCAAGGACAATGGGGTGATTGGTGCAATGCCATCGGAACCGGTTTCGGTATCCGCCCAGACACTCCCAGCACCGACCCACTCCTCGACGCTTTCGTCTGGATCAAGCCAGGTGGTGAGTGTGACGGTACCTCCGATACCTCCGCTGTCCGATACGACTCCCACTGCGGTTCTTCCTCTTCCCTCAAGCGTAAGTCTTACAATCCACCCTGAGTTTTGATTTGAATATCGACTAACGTACCTTCTTCAAACAGCCGCTCCTGAAGCCGGTACCTGGTTCCAGGCCTACTTCGAGCAATTGCTCGTCAACGCCAGCCCATCCTTCCCGTAAATTCTTAACTCGAATGCTGGGGAGCATGATAATGGAGAGTCTGGTGACCTCCTCTAGCATTCTTAGACTTCATCTTTCCCGATGATGTCTTCGTGCTGTCTAGTGGAGTGATCCATTTGTGAATAGCCCTTTCCCTTTCATTGTTCATAATTGGCATACTGCTCGCTTTTAGGTCAAAGTCTTGCGATCGAAGCAGCTTTTTGTATATCACATTTTGTTTCGACCTGTACATATAAATAGATCAATTTGTGTCCTTAAAACAATCGTTCCATCAAAATTACTTCATCGTGAACTTACACTGCTTCCTGTTCTGAGAATCTATAGTGGATCGTGTTGGATGTGTTTTTCCAAGCAGGGTGTCATCCCAAGGTCTGACCTAGCTCACCTTGTCTGCAAGGTATCGTCCGTCCTCCAGTTATATAGTATAATCCCAGCTATGAACATGGCCTCCAGATGAAATTGAAAATGTAATTGATCGTGATAGGGTGCCTCAATCCCAGCCGGTAATGAGGAGCTCGTGAGATTGATGGTATAGAACTCGAGCTCGAGTAATACGCGACTCATCCGCGAAGGTGCAATCAGAAATTGTGTTGGGCGTAGCCAGGGCGTATGTTGTATTTTGCTAGGTCAACACAGAATCGTTCCATGGTCTCAGCTGGTCTTAGCACCACAGGTTTACCGATTGCGGGGTTGGGGTGTGAAGCTGAAAGTCGGTATAGTAATATAATTGTTTCTTACAATTGGAAGGGTTATTTGTGTTATTATGAGAATAACTTTTTGTTATGTACAAGTTAGCTCGCGCCACAAAGGAAAAAGAGATTTATATACAAGATTGTGAGAAACGAAAAAAAATTATAAACAGTTGAAGACCATTTCAGTCACTCAGACGTTCGAAGGATATTTACTACAGGCATATACTTCTCGGTAAGGAGTAACGTCAATGGAGAGGATTGTCTGCTCCCCGAAGTAAGTCGATGAGCTGCACATTTAGTGCTGGTAACCGGAGAGCTTGTACTCGCAGAGAACCTTGCGGCCGGTGGCGCACTTGTGGGAGGAAAGGTTGCGGCAAGACTCGACAATCTTGTAGGAGGTGCTAGACTGGCAAGCTCCGGCACGGTCGGCGTACAAGACGGTGTCCCAGCCAGCTGGGCACTTGCCGTTGCACAAGGGGGCGGTTCCGAACCACTCCTGGAGGACACGCTCTGTGGAAATAGAATTGTTAATCAGTTGGACTTTGTGCTATGGGATACATCTATTCTGATGGAGGGATATGCATACTAGGTCCGAAAGGGGGGTGGGCGGGCTGGTTGCCGTAGGTTGGTGGGTTTGGGGTAGCAGCACCCAAGACGGCTGGGACAGCCATGATGACAGCGGTGAGGACAGCGGTGATTTGCATTTTGAAGGTTTGGTTGAGTGAATTAAACTCTTAACCAGGTAGGTATGAGTATAAAGTCGTAGGGAAAAGTGAGCGATTGGCTATTGACTGTGCTGAAGATGCTTGTGAGGGTGAGAGAGAATCGTCGAAAAGACGGGTAGAACGGGAGCTTTTATAGATGAAATCGATGATACACCCATCATACTTGCCATATTCTGAATCGTCGATGTAGGTCGATGCCGATGGATTGCCGGAGCCAACCCGTCATAGTATCTCATCATAGATCGTAGTGATGTTTTTCAGGATGTGGAAGCTTTTCTGAAGTCTCCTGCGGAGGCCAGGGTTGAACTGGCCGTTGCTATCGCGCTTCTAGAAAGTGATAACCGGCCCCGGGCCTTATCGTAACCCTCTTCCAAACTTAATGGTAGCGGGGCAGAAATCCACGGCTCGTAGTGTGTATCAAAAGTAGAAGCTAACGTGAAAAAGTCACCGTTCGGTTCGAAGACCGTGGAAGCTCGTTGATCCGGATCAGGTTATCCCGGCCTGTCAATGCAAGGAACCAAGCTCCCGCTAACCGTTTTGAACCTGGTGAAGCTCTCTGCTTGGCTGAATTTGACCAGGGTGGGGCCTCTAGCGAATCTGTTGGAATTCGCGAATGAACCAACACAGGCAAATGTATGCATGATGCATGATACAGGTCGTGAGAGACTTTATCTCAACTCCCATTGTTTGAAATGAGTCGGCTGAACCTAGATTAGATGAAAATAGAAATCCGGAAGAATGGTTACGGAGTTGAAGCTACGATCATATCGATCTGATGCATCGATGGCTTGATCCGTGCACGGCTTTGTACAGAATCTTAACTTTTCGATCGAATGTCTTCCACTGCGCCGGGTTCTAAATTTGCAACTACATCATGAGTTTGATTCGCTCGTCACTTTAACCTCCGCAACTTACTTCCTCTTAGAGATACAGTGGAATCGATCGGTAGGAGTAAGACACGGAGGATAAAGGCTTGATTAGATGCCTTGGTATACCTCGGAGCAGACTATAATTGGATAACGGTATCTATGATATCAGTGTTTCTGTCTACGACTATCCCCGATCTAGTCATGAAGCCCATGTCACTAAGATTGGAAGCTATGATCCCCTGGAAAACCCCACACTCTACCCTGGCTCAAATGAGAGACAAGAAACAGCTCTTGTTTCGGCTGCTTAATATCCCTCGCAGATGTATCCTAAAGATTATGGACATACTCTTTTGGTGCACGGTATCACCTCCTATTGGGAGGTATACAGATGCTAGGGAAACTTTGCTCCAAGGCAGATACAACCTCAGCACAAATTTCACACATAGTGGTGGCAATATCCCCCCGAAAAGGGAGACTCATCGGCGTTGAAGATTTAATTCAGTGCAGCTATAGTTACAGCCAAGATGGCGGAGGTCGCCGTTGCCTTGACCTTTGGCAGGCAGTTTCAATGAAGTACTTGCAAAATCCGAAATACGCATATATTCCCGCGAATTGCTCCCAACGCCCAGCTTATTGGCACTTGGCCAGGACGCAGTCCCAACATAATTGTATCGGATATGAGCGAATAGCTTAGGATTGGAGCCTACGAGACGTTGCCGTGGTGGAAACGAACCGCTGCGTCCAAACATTTCAGGGCAGGCTTAACCCAGAATCTTATAAGCCCAAGCCTCCATGAGAAGACACTGCCATACATGTACACGTGCGCAAAAGTGCTGCAAATTTGGATAGATAGGTGCTCAAACCGAGTGTCTGGAGCTGCAACAGCCCTCGGTATCTTCTAAGTTTTAGTTTACAACTTTGGGTAGCAAGGAACGAAGTGGTAGCGCTAGATGGATATCTACGAGGCCGGGGCGCTATCTTGTTGGCGTCTTACCAATTTTTTCGCAGAGTGTAGGGTTTCGTTGTATAATTGTATTATTCATCTTTCATGAATCTGTTGGTAAACTCGATGAGAATTCCCGACATCTTGTGTCTGATATTCCGAAGGTTCGCGACGAAAGTTTGGATAATAGGTTCTAGACCTTCGATGATTTGTGGTAGTGGCTCGTATGTGGAGGCCGGGAAGCCGTTCTCGATTGCTGCCGCTTTAATATCTTGGATCTCCTCTTTGGCGGGGACCTTCAAGTTGTTGAGACCGTCTATCATTGCGCCCAAAATTTGTATTCTGTTCCTCGTATCTTCAGGCCTCACGGTCCACAATTCAGCTTCTTCATCGTGTTCACCATTTAAAATCCACTTCAGAGCTTGTTCATCGCCATCTGGGATACTGGCGGCGCAGCATACACTGGCCCTCATTCGCAACTTATTGATTAGCACCCATATATCCATATTCGGCATGCCCCAATGCCCGCCATGTGGTTCAGACGACCAGATCCCAGGATCGGCAACTACGTTGACTTCCATGTAGTTCAAAATAGCGGTTCGAAGTTTCAAAAGTCCAAGCACGATTTGCACACCAGCCGCGCTACTCGGGTTTGGTTCAGGGTCTTGAGAGGGGTTGGTGGTGAGTTCGTTCATTACGGCATCCACTGCATTAGTAGCCTCAAGAATATAGCCTCTCACTGTTTCCTGGCCCTCATAGCCTGGTTCATTTCCGGTGATAGGATATGTGACTGTAGCGAGTTTGACGAGATCCTGGGCCGCCGTCCGGAATGGTTTTATGTAGGTATCATGATTTCGTAGGAGTTCTTCCGCGAACTCGGCGTTGGTTATCTGGACGGTCTCTGATCGTCTACGCTAAAATCAGTCGAAACGGTCCAACGGTTTTGATTTTAGCGATAAGGTATACTAGGATCTCGTATGCGCATATAGATCTGGAGTGAGGCAAGTGGTATACCGGTATTGGTCCAAAACTTACATTGTCGATAGTAAGAATAAAGAGCATACCACTCTGTAGTTGTTCTGCACCCAAGCAACCATCTTAAGAGATAATCCCTACTTGCTTGAAAGTATATTTAAAATTTCTGTCTGCCGTAGGTTTCTAAAATTTTTGAAATAATACTACGGTCGGGAGGAATTTCGAGCTAGCTATCCGGCGTTCGAATAACCGCATGATACAGCGTCCTAGTTTGCTAGCTAGGAGAAAGAGCATCGAAATAGGCCTGATTATTAGTTGGAGCGCGCCTATATTGTGGCGAACTGTCGTGCTGGCCTTGCTTGAGCGTTTTGGAGACAATATTTATGAGCTGAGCTGATATTGCACGGATCGGGGAGAAAACGTTGGTTGAACTTCGTTGGCCAGGCCGGGCCTGGCCCCAAAACCCCTCGAAATATTAATTAATTTAATATGCATAAGCATATAGCTGCGTATATGCATCGGTGCATCCAAATAGCAGGATGCACCGATGCAGATGCAGCATATGCGTCTTGTTTCGTTGGGTCCGCCGCCCAGCTATCTGGTTTGGTACCTGTACTTGTACATGCAGGAGCTGCTATAAGAACCCGGCGATAGCTATAAAGGACCCCAAGAGCTATCGGAGAAGCTCCCCCTGGGCCGCATGCAGAACTGCCCGTTGTTGGGTAAAAAGTCTCCGAACACCCCAATTTTGGGACCAAGAGTTGAGACCCAGGCTCGGTGGGTTCGTTTGATGCCAGGTGATGTATAAGATTGGGTCCGTAGGTCCTAAATTGCGCTGACGTGATTGTCGCAATAGTTTTTGGGTGTCTGGATATATGTGAAGCTTGTTGATGTCGTATCACCCTTGCGGAACTTAATTTTGCTAGGCTAAGTAATTGGGTATCGGCAGATATTAAACTCAATGAAATATTAACGCACTAGGAAATTGTTGGAGAAAATTCTAAAAGAGTATTAAGGCTTCCAGGTATGGGTTGAAGTCTTGAAAAATACACTGCAAGGCCTTGCGGTGAAAAGGCAAATAAGCTTAGTAAAAAGTCCGATCGTTCATTGCTGTGCGTGCGAGGGGTAGCAGATTCTACGGTCAGATATTAGCTATTTGGTTAACCATATTGTCAAGGTGATAAATTTTGTCCGTCTAGCTTTGCGAGCTAATTAATCTGATGCAACTAGATTTTGGAATGAGAAACATGTGAGTCCCATCCTTCTTTCCGATACTCTTCTTGTTGGGACGGAGTAGGAGGCCTAAGATACTACATCAAATCCGGCAGGCCGAATTACTAGGTCACACCGGCGTTGGTTAGACTTTGTGCCGAATGGTACTATTACATTTATCATGGGATACCGAGTTCTTCAAGAGTCACGGTTGTACAGCAATATTACCCGCCTCATACAATCCGTATTATCAACTCATTGATATCGATATATCACGATCCTCAACATAATAATCCCGGAAGGCTATAGGCAATATTGGCTGAATGGTTGGTTTTCTCTCTACCTAAGGAGAAGGCCGAAAGCTTTCTATGGCCCGAGGTTGTAGGATCTTCCATATCAATAGTAGAGATAGAATCTTGGGTCACAAAGTATCCTTGGCAATGTGATGATCATATAGAAAGGACGTTGTGGCTAGTAGTCTAAACGATTTACGTCGGTTAGGTACGGTCTGACTGTTTTTCCCAGTATTTCCGAAGATCTTAATGATGTGCCCCGGCGTAGACATGTCAGTTTTGCACTATGCATTTCGAAATCCCACCGTTCTATACGGACTGGTGCAGGAGATCAGAAGCGTGGGGGTGACATTTCCAAGTTTTGTATCACCCACCTTACCGATTCCTGCAAGTCAGAATGATCGTGCGTGAGCACGGCAGGTGACTCTCGGATTATTTCATGGCTGCTCGTAACGCCATAGCTTCGTCGAAAAGGTACGTAATCAGAAATGTCATATCCCTAGGGTATCAACCATCTTTACAGCTGTTATTTCTCAAGAAGTGCTCTAGACCGATGTTCTAGCCTTGTTGGCGAGTAAGTAGTGCGAAGGTATCGACATTGGGTATCTCAGCGGCTCGAGTTTTATCAATGCAGGATGTGTTAAGGTTTCGAATGCGTTACTATCAGGATACACTAGAAGGGGGTTCTGATGGGATAATGATTCAAAGCGGGATGTGGGCATGCAAAAGCTCGCGAAGGAGCAAAGTAAACGACAATGTGCATTGTTACCTCGTCAAGAGGAAGCTTTGATTGGTTGTTTTCTAGATCTCGATATAACATCTTCTACGACTTCCTTGGTACTACTGTCGTGAGAACCGAGATGGGTATACTATATGCCGTCTATGCACCTGCATGCATGCAAGTAGACGTAGCTGCACCTTCGCACATGCCCTATCGATATTGGCGACTACTTGAACCCAAGGTTCTTAGCGAACCAAGTTTTTATTGGGGGTCACTTTTAATTTCAGGGAAAACTATTTTCCAACCGAAACATCGAGCAGGCACACACAGCTTTGGGTATATCCTCCATGTAACATCCACGCTCGTATTTCTGTGTGTTGAATCACATCAAGCCTGAGCTGAGGTGAAGTATAGTAGAAATACGAGATTAAAACGAGAATATCCAACATTACAAGTCGTAGTTCTAGAGAGCGCTCTGAGAGACTTCCGCTACATCCGTTCCTGAGGAAAGCTCACATGCCTCGTCGTCCATTCGCGCGCCAAACGAGTACTCTTCTTATCCCTCGTATGTGCACATGCGGGCTGACCCGATTGTTCAATTCGTCTTTGGAAGACTGTGCTGTGCCTTGCTAAGCATCAGAGGGCCCAAGCTCCAAATCCCTGTGCGGATCATATCAATGTGGGCTGGCTGAATGCCTGCTCCCTGCAATCCGATTCGCCCAGGCCATGGACCACAAACAACAAGGCTTCTCGCCGAAGGATCGCCTTCCGTTCCGTTGACAGGGTAAAAGAGTCCCACAAGGAGGAATACGAGACCGAGCAGTAACGAAATTACATAAGGTCGATATTGATTCTTAAGATATCGATATATATCACTACTGTACGAAGTACATGTACATTGAGTACCCGGTTCCCCGTCGTTGCGCCACCTGTCAAACGTGCATGGCACGGACCATATCGGCAAACATTTCCCAGATTAATATTTAATCGAAACCACTTTGTGAAGTCTGGAGTATACTTCGAAAGTTTGAATTCCTTGGGTGATTATTATATTTTCTATGGTATAGGTGTTCGAAACTAGAGGGAAAATATCCAGGGCCATAAAAACCAGAGGAAATTGAGGTTGAATTCGGGTTACAAGAAGGTATCCACAAGAGTGTTCTTAAGTGTGTCGGTAATGCCTGCAAGAGGCCCGCTTGTTACCAAACCAAGGAGGCCTCCCAGCAAACCATCCCCGCCCGCAGCAGGTGTTTCTGGAGTTTGGGCTCCAGGCTGGGTTGGTTGGGTTGGTTGGGCTGGCGTGGCGCCAGGAAGAAGGCTCCCTAGGAGATTCCCACCAGGAAGGGCCCCAAGTAAGCCGCTAAGGAGGTCCCGGCGATGATGATGGGTAGGGCCTTGGAGGCCGATTGGCTTTGTGTGACCTGCAGCTGTAGGAGCCTTGATATTAGAAAAGTGGAGAATATTTGGAGCCTTGGGTTAATTACCATTGCTGAGTTCAGTACGAGCACCAATGCCCGTTGGAGCGGCAAAGGTCAAGGATGTGTTCGCGACCAAAAGCGCGGCGACAGAAAGCCCAGAAAGTACCTTCATTTTTTGGAATATTAAAATTATATGTATTAAAACTGAAATGATATCGAAAGGAATTGATCAATCGTCCGGCGATTGAAAGGTTTGTAACGTTTGGCTAACGAGTGATTGGGAAGTGACCTGCACAATGGTACAATGCAATGTCGAGATATCGCACAAGCAGAGAACTTGGCTTGCTATTATATAATAGACGAACTGATCTCGCTAACAGGTCCCAATGTCTAAGACCGTTATGCAATGTAGTCTCTCCTCTGTGTAGAGTGCTTGTAACAAACGACTGTTATTTTTATTTAGCGGTTTGGCATTGGGAACTAAAACATCAACTTGCTTTTCGGTTTGCGATATCATACGATTTTGTACTTGGTAGAACTTTCTAAGTTTCGCGC
This sequence comes from Arthrobotrys sinensis, assembly GCA_036971225.1. NCBI lineage: Eukaryota > Fungi > Ascomycota > Orbiliomycetes > Orbiliales > Orbiliaceae > Arthrobotrys > Arthrobotrys sinensis. Next base: position 1,547,493 of record JAJTTV010000012.1, on the reverse strand, counting down.
GCGCAAGTTTCGCACGATTACTACTGTTTGGCGGACTCAGCTCACTGTACATGTATACAAAGATATCTACAGTTGAGAAGAGGGAAAAAGGAACACCGAAGAAAATTTCGACCTTCACACGCCATAATCGAGTTAGGTCGATTTTGAAGCCTTCGTCATGTAAAGTAACTAGAATCTTTAGCTTCGTGGTGGCGCTGTACTGGAACGTTTTGCCCTTGCAGTGAAGGCGCCAGAGAAAAGGCGTTGCCTCGACTAAACCTTCCTGATGCAAGTTCCACCCTCAAACAGCATGAAGCTCCCCTCGTTCGCCAAAACAAGACACCCCTTTGGCGACATTTGCTCCTAATACTAGTGGGGCTTGGGGCTGGCCGGAACCTGGGTTCTGATTCGCAAACCTCAACGTCTTGTAAGGTTTTCAAATTTTGCAAATTTGTATCTATCTTGCGATGACTCTGCAGGTCATATCTGACTACTGGAACTAACGTTATAACTAACACACGGAAATATTTGGAGACATGTAATATCGATTTTCGAAATCTTCGAAAGGAAGGGCTTCCTGGTGATAACGATGGCATTTCTCGCCGACGGTAGACAGGAGACTTGGTTCGGGCTCTATTAATATGATCGAAATCGGTCTTAGTCTTCTTCCGACTGTGGTCGGGCGGAGTGGGTGATATCCACAATATGGTTTGCTCATGCATGCGGCATGCAAGTTGCCCTACTTGCATCAAATGGGGGCACCGGCATGCACGCATGGACCACCACCATGTCTGACGACGACCTCAGCTGTCCCGGCGTCCCGCGAAGCACCGTAATCAAGAAAAACGAAGCGGAAAAACATACTACCTAGAATCCTGGAGAAAATCATAACGTTAACAACTATTACCATTTTACCAGTCCTAAAAGCTGTATTTTCTAGACCTCACCCCACGTGGTGTCACCATGGCCATGCCACTACCCAAATATATCTTAGGTCAGAGCAATCCATGTTGCAGATATAAAATAGGAAAATATTATATTATAAAAGACCGGGGGTTTGCCTTGTAATTAGTTGGCCCAATCGAATGTTCTCCCTTGTACTCCGATCCGAGATATCGATGCTGGGTCGCAAGGATGCTCGTATCTCCATATTCCAGAAGCTTAGTATTATGTATCAGAACCCTCAACAAATCGAATTCGCGAACTGACCAAGATTGCTAGAATAGAACAAAGCAATGTTAACATTTTATGAACCAACCGGGTCTTTCCCTTTGGACAGACGGAAGGAGGAGCCCCAAGCTCCTACGCATCGGCTGACTTCTAAGTCTCATTCATCTTACACACTATTATCGTAAACTGTCAAAAGGCGGAGATATTATCGAGTTTTATAGGTACATAAAGCTGGCGCAGCCCGTATTAGTAGAAATACTCCCAATATCACGATACGGAATTACGAAGTGGGGGTTTCAGTTTCCGATGCTACACGATCATACCTCGCCGACGGCTATAGCGGCATCATGGGCGCCAGACTCTGGCCTCATGACGGATAGATTGCGGAATGAAGAGCGGCCTCATCAAGCGAGAGATGTGGTATTCGAACGGAAGCTACCGGGCTAAGGCTATAATCCGGTTAGGGGCAGTGTCTATAAAGAGGCCGTAATCCTACCCTCGAGATAGGTGTATTTCTAGAACTATCAACAAGATCGCTAGAACCGCAAGCAATCCCTAAAGCTCACTCCTCTTCAAGCTGTCTTTTCATTATAATTTGGTCATATATACTTTACGATCTACTAGCTACTACTAGTACAAAATGTTGGGCCTTCCAAATGCTCTTGTCGTTGCCTTGCTCACTGCGGCGAGCAGCGTTTATGCGCAGCTTCCACGACCTCTCGTCAACTACCCTCTCGGCCTCAGTCCCGTTTTTGACGAGGGATTCTTTGCTGGTACCACCGCACCACCCCTTACCATCCAGCAATGGGCACCAGGGAAGGCCCCTCAAGCCTGTGTCAATGAGCTTGCGTGGAACAACTGCATATCTGGCCGTGCCGTTGTCTACAATGTTACCTACTCCGATGTAAGTCTCTTTGCTATTTCAACCATGGTTCATATATTAACGTCTTAATATGCAGTGCCCCAAGCCATGGATCATGTGCCGCTGCGACAATGCGGACTTGAGCATCTACCAGATGGCCAACTTCTTCGGCCGCATGCCGGTCCATCTTCGTAGCACTGTCCGCCACGTCATTGCTACTCACGGAGAAGGTTGCAGTGCTTATGCTATCACTGGTCCTGATGATGGCGATATCGTTATGCAAGGAAACTGCAACACCCAGTCTGTTTGGCTCCACGAAACGTAAGTGGATTGATCCTAAATCACCGATTAATACCTTAAATACTGACGGAAGATGTACGATAGCGGTCACCAGCTTGATGCCCGAGGTCTTGGAAATGGCGTTGGCTTCAGCAGTAAGTTTTTTTCTCAATGGTGGACCTAGGAATCCAAGATAGTAGTTTTCTAACGATTATGCCTACCTAGCATCTGCTACTTTCGTCAATGCTCTATGGAACGACACTTGTGTTGCTGATGATTACGGAAATACTGGTATGGCCAATATTCCACTCGATACCTCATTCTCCATGTGAATACTAATGTGTGCTGCTTGCAGCTCTCTGGGAGGAATTCGCCCAAATGACTGTGGTCTCTCAGTCCCACACTATCTATGGCTACATTCAGCAACAGCAGTACCCTGGATGCTTCAATAGCCAGCTTAATGCCCTTGAGAATGCCTTCAAGGTCAGCCACTTGACATACGGAGGCACCTGCCACACCAGGATCCCTAACACCCCAACTGTCAATGCTGTCTGGAAACGTGGCCGTATTGATCGTCGTGGCGGAAAGAGAGTCGGACCATGCAAATTCGACCACCTTGTCGGCGGCCACAAGCACTGAGTGAGGATTCAGAAGTGATCTTAGAGCGATTTGAGTGTGCTAGTTCAGATCGCTTGGGGGAGGATTTTAGGTGATGAGTCAAGGGGTGCAATGGAGGAAAGCTTGAGAGGACAGTTTTGCATTTTGGATTCGCATAGTACGATGTCGAGTATTTAGAGGCAGCCTATTCTTTAATTTTGATAATTTTAATTGCAATTAACTTGAAATCATACATTGTTCCATCTCCAAAGAATTTTATCTCTTAACCTTTGAGAACTACTTTCACGGTTCAAAACTGTACTTTCGAAGCTATCACATGCTTTCACGGGGAAACTGAACAACGTGTTGTTTTCGTGGTATTTTTCAGCCACGTCCCAACAAAACCCCGTCTTCGCCGACGTCACCGAACTCTCCACTGACTCGTGCAAACCTTCGTTTTGTACTCCCAGCCAACATCTCATATGGTCTCGAAACACCAGTAGCTTTGACTACTACACAGTTTGCGCAATCTTCTAGCCCACAATGGCGGCTTTAACGACTTCGAAACTCACACTCAAGTACCCGCTCTTCTGCGCCGAATACCTCGATGAGAAGACCCTCCTCATCGCTGGTGGGGGAGGGGAGTCCCGTAGCGGTGTCGGTAACGGCATTGTAGGTCTCTATCAGTCTTCTATGGGAGTCAAAGATACTAACTTGGTATCTAGCACCTTGTAGACACTTCGTCGGAACCCCTTAAACTCACCACAAGTCTCGATCTTCCCGGGAACGAGGACGCCGTGATGTCCTGCACCATCCTACCTTCCAAACAGGCTGTCCTTGCTGGTGTGAACCAGACAGCATCGATCCTTAGTGCCGGCTCGAATGCGCATTTCCGTACCTACTGGCTCTCCGACAACAAAACCGAGGTTAAAGAGATCTCCGCCCGCGAGTATTTCAGACCAAAAGCATGGGACGACGTCTATCAGCGTGTTACGAAGTCTTCGGTGTCTGGAAAGTACGCTGTAATCGCTTCCTCGGTTCCTCTGGTTCGTGGAGAAGGTGTATATGGCGGAGAAGTGGTCGTGTTGTCTGTCGACGAAAAGGGATTCGCTGTTCTTATTGATCGGATAACAAACGAGTCGGAAATTGTGGATATAGATATAGTTCCTGCCACGGATAGCGATGAGAAGGAGAAAAACATCGAATACGTGGTTTATTCGACACCATCGAACGTCTACATCCGAAAAATCACGCCAAGCGGACTCGAAGCCGAGAGGCTGGTCTACACATTACCCGGCGCTCCAAAGGCTGGTTCGTCGACAAGGACGAAGCCCCAGATTCGGAGTATCAAACTCTTAACGCCAAGCCTATTCTTACTACTCATCAATCTTCCCTTCAGATCGGGTGTCGAGCTTCAACTAGTTTCGATACCACTGGGCCACGAGGCAACGGTGCTAGAATCACATACTTACCATCCTGCATCTGCATTCCGGGCAGGTGTATCTGCAGCGACGTCGTTGGATATACTCACACTACCCGAAAAGACACTGTCATCGGACTCCACATCGCAGCAGCTAGTCCTTGGTATCGCTTCGGCCGATCTTTCTGTAGTCGTCACCACCCTCGATATAACCTGGGTCACCTCCGGCGAGAGTAGCAAAAAAGTACAAGACGCTAAATTCCGACACTTCAAACAACTTCCAACATCTCATTCGTTCCCAGCTACAAAGGTTGCCTTCTCGCCGTTGTCTTCAGATAAAACGAAGAAAGAGGTGCAACTGGCATCCGTATCCGCGTCGAATACTCTAGTAATCCATAAATTTACAATGGCGGACGAGAACTATCTCACCCGACCCTCAGTATTCCGGGATACACTTCCGATCTTGCTATTCTCGCTTGTTTTTATCGCGTTGATAGCTGTGGGATTGCAGTTGGTATTTGAGTACCGAGGTAACCTGCCCAAGTTCGACATCATGGAAGTTTGGGAGGAAGTAATAGAGACAATGAAAGGCGGTGCGAAACTTGGAGAGCAAGAGATGCAGCGAGTAGAGAAAATGGGACAGAAGTTGAAGCAAGAGTTGAAGGGTGCCGGGAGAGGGGTTAGAGAAGGGTTAAAAAAGGAAGTCGTACAGGGAGTTCTTGAGGGTATCATCGGGATGGGTTAATCGGAGCCCTTGGTGTTTTGCTTTCTATTAACGCGCTTCCCTTTTTATGTGTTCTGTTCTTTTAGATTATTATCGTTGTATACCTGGTAGATGAGCTTGTTCAATGATTTTACGACGGGAAAGGGGTTATGGTTTTATATTTCGCTACGTGTATATGACGCTAAGTATACATTTCAAATCTGATCCAAAAGAATAATTGTTCGTAAGGTCATGGGGTTATCGATGGCTGGTTCGACTTATTCCTCCTCTAAATGACTAAAGATATCCAGATACTCGGAAAGCAGCCTTGAGACGTGGTCATTCCAAATCGGGTTGGGCTGCAAAAATGATGCTGGGTAGCCCGAATGAAGGGTCCCTATCCTTTGCCTGATTTGAAAAGATTTCAGGTACTTGGCCACTGTGTCATATTGCGTGCGGGACTTCAAAGTACCAAGCATCAACCTTATAATCTTCTCACGATCTTCGGTAAAGGGGCCTTCCAGTGCTACCTTCAGGGCGTTTAGCTTAGCAGGGCCTATCTTAAGTGGGTCGGCGCCATGCGCTAGTAGATATTGGCAGCCTTCATAGTATAAAGCGGAAGCTACTCTTTCAAGCGCCGGGACGGTATCATCGGTCCCAACTTTGTGAGGATCAACGCCAGCTTGGAGCAAGGCTACCATGACGTGGAGGTTGGCGTGGGTAGCAGCGACCTGCAGTGGCTGTGCCTCAAACCCGTCGTCCTCGAGCTTTGCTTTCTTTTGCTTGATTATTGCAAGCGCTGCGTAGGTTTTGTGCCATACTATTGCATGTTCGAGTGGAGATATCTTTTTCTCAACGTTTGTTCTCGCTAGGACCGGTTTGGCACCGGGAGGGATTCCCGCCTCGCCTGTAATAGGAGGAGCGATGGGGTCATTTATATAGACAGCTGTTGAGAAGAGATCGTTGCGTCAGGTATAATCGTTGTAGGTGGTTTAGGGTCTCTCGCTGTCGAACGCGGGGTACTTACTGCGATAGAGATAACAAGCTGAGTCTGAATCATCGTCAGCATCGATAGCTAGGCGAATGCCAATCATCCAGTTTACGGTTCCTCCCTGATATTCTGCTTTTGATCCGAGGCGAAGAGATAGACCAGCCATTGCGAAGAGGGTATCTCCTAAATTTGGTGATTGTTTGGTACCTTTAGGTGGGAGACAGGGTGTGGCCGGTGGCGGATCCGTGGCGTATACCTCCTCCAGGGACCGCTTTTTCGTCTGAGCTATATTTCGGTACAATTAGAACGTGGAATCTGAGGGGTTGTTTACATGGGGTAGGCGCACCTGTTTCTTCTTCAGTCGGCGCATCTATAGTTTCAATGAATATAGGAAGCTTGAAGTTCTTCTCAGTGATCATCTGCCCATAGAACTGGGCTTCACTAGTATCGTCCCGCTTAAGACAAATGAGTTGGGAAAGGAAGAGTGCATGGTTTGTTTCTTTTGCAAGTCCGAATTTTCTCCCGTATTTCCCAGATTTTCTTGATATTGCGAAAGCGTCGTCGAGGTGTCCTTGGCGGATAGAGATGGCGGCTTCCATATTGAACTTATTCATTAAAATAGCGGGGTCGGTGGACTTTTTCTGTGGTATCTTTCCGATCCAAAAGAGTGCATCATCTAGCTCTGCCAGCATGTAGTGTATTGTTGCGCAAAGAAGGAAATAATTGGCCTGCGTCTGAGGGTCGAGTGTAGATTGCTCTTTCTGGAGGCCTAGGATTTCCTTTAATTTGGCGGCATGTCTTTTCGCAGCTTTCCAATCCCTGTTATTCACCGCTTCCGTGACCATTGTCTCGTAGTACTTTGTTCGCTCCTTTTCGACATACGAGTCTTCCGAGCAGATGGATGAAAGGTCGTCATCATCCTTCTCGTCTGATACCACAGACTCGGGTTCAGTATGCAATGCTTCTGGGATGAGGACCTGGGACTCGTTCGACCAGAAAATCTTGTCTTTGAATAGTTGTTTCGCTGACTTTGGTTCGTCTAGAGATGTATTGGATGTGTTCTCGGCGAAACTTGGTGGTCGGATTGATGGGTTTGGCGAGGTTGTTGGACTTATGGGCGAGGGTTCTTCGAACCTGTTAAATCCTGACAGCCTCGTCCACGGCGCATGCTGCTGTTTGTCGTCACTAGATGATTGGCGGCTATAACGAGTACTTCTCAGGCTTCTAGCTTCAGGTTCTCTAACTCCTTGGCCGAATGGATTAAAAGGAGCTTCGTTAAAGCTCGGATACGCGTTTGTCGCCTCGCTGACCTCGGCGCCATTTGTATTTATCGCGTGCGCAAGAGTGACTGTGGATTCGGACCCGGCTCCTGACCCCCGATGGCTGTTGCCGGAAACCGCAGTTTCTTGCCCATAGCTTGCAGTAGAGCGAGATGCGGAGCGCCGACGTAGGTGTGCATTCTCCTGTTGTGCGTGATTCTGTTGCGGTTTAACTTCGGCCTGTATCTTTGGCGGCGGGTAGCTTAGAGAGCGCCGATTAGTATATGCCGCCTCTAGTGATTTTATGGTCTGGCTAGCGGCGACGGCAGATTCGGATGATTTTTCAACATTTTCAAAATATGTAGCTGCGGACGGCCGGTAGGGTGAGGAGTACTCCTTTGTTATCTGCAATTGGGAGGGCTGGTAGTAGCTAGGATCGCGGAGAACGTATTGCTCCGGTTTCGCTGGTTTCGCTGGTTTTCGGCGGAGAAGGCGGTCCATTCTAGATCACAATTAATACATGAGGGGGTTGGGTGGAGTTTCTAGCTTCTACGGGGGAACAGTTTAGAACGATGTTAATGTTGCGAACTTATGGAGCTGCAGCTGTAGGAGCGCAGCAGAGGTAGTCACTTTTTTTTTTTCCCAGGTTCTCACAGGCCTGCTGAGGGGCAAGGCTGCGCGCTGTGTGTGGGGAAGAACCTCAGCTCGATTCAATTGGAAGGGATCAGTACTGTGCATCTTTGCATCGAAATGCACATTATGCAGGATGCTTCTGGATACACACGGCGCCTTCTCGAGCTCACGGTGAAAATATCAGAGAGCACAAAAGTATCAATTCCTGTATCGATTGGTCGTTAAGGTGTTAAACTCAAAGCGGAATGCCGCTTTTTGTCGAAAATTAGTAATCCAAAGACTCTCTTATAATTCCGGTACGAAGTCTCGAGTCTTCTGAGGTTTCAATGAACTCGCAATGGACGAGCACGCCAAGACAAAATCTTGTGTCAACACACAAAATGCAACAAGTTACCACCTGCAGTGTTGCCGTATATCCGCCTCTGTGTTGCTGATCGTCCCCGTTCTTGACAGTTGGATAGAAGGGAGTTTATGGTGTACTTGTTTATGGTGTACTTATTTATGGTGCTACCTTATACGAGTATAATGGGCCCTTTGATTTATTCAAATTGTATATACTATGTAAACCGTCCGGCTATATCATTGTACATTTCGCCATCAGGATTTGCATGCTCTGTGCACATGATACGTATGTACAATACTATGCGGCCATTGACAGGCACGTGGCGGGTTCTTGCTATAAAATACATATAAAAATTGACTTATACTTTATGCGACGGCAGTAACGAAGATTGGCTTGGCAGTACAACCATCAGCTGGTAGGTATCTGGTAAAGGTAGTGCAGGAACAATCCCCCGGACACTTCATTTTGAAATCGTAAACAGTCTCTCCACCTTTCTGACCGATGCAATCGCAGTCGAAAGTTTGAGTCGATGTAACGGTCTTGGTGCACTTGCTGCAGGGCGGCTTCTGAAGACAAGAGCGCAGGACGTCGGTCACGATAGAGGACGGTGGGCAGGTAGATGCGGGCTCTGGTGGTGGGTCGGTGATAGCGGTTGGTTCTTCCGTAACCACAGGACCGTCGCCGGAGTCTGAGGTAACCGTTACGGTTTTGGTGACTGTCATTCTGACGGTTGTTCTCTGGACCTTCGTGAGAGTTTTGTACATGTATCTAGTTTTGTAGAGTGTTTTGGCTCGACAAGTTTCGCGGTCCCCATATGCTAGGGTTGGAACGATGCTATCATGAATCCGTGAGTAAGAGCTGGGCCGCTAGGGAATACTTGGGTATTAAGTACCTGAAGGCCAAGAAGGATAGGATTGCAGATGTGAATTTCATTTTGAAGCGATTCTCTCAAGTAAAATGCTGTGATGGTATGGTATCGTGAAAGAACAAAATTTGACGTAGAGTCTGTACAGCTGTGTGAAGGAACGAATGTGGTTTAATAAAGATAGAAGTAAAGAGGGGTAGATGAATGAGAGAAAGAAAGAACGTGAACTTCTAGGAACGATATCCTGTCACCTGCTGTACTTAGTAAAGGTAGGATATTGAAAAGTTTTCACTGGGAGCACACACGGGTCTTTATATAGTCGTACAAGATCCAGAGTAGAAGTATATCAACGTTAACGCCTGCTACAAAAGTCAGTGCGTACAATATCACAACCAACAGCCAGTTGATATTGCAAGTGAATTACCTGATACAGACGTCTTCTTCAAGTACCGCCAAGCGGACAGGATTCAAAGTAGACTTATGAACCGAGCAAGAATATCAAATGCCATTTACACATTGTCGATTTTTCAAAAGAAGCTTAGTGAGATAATACCCATCTATTTGTTTCGAACAATCCGAGAAGCGGGCCACCTGTCAGTGCAACCCTCTGGCTAGCGAACGGGCTGATTTAGAGTTAAACTGGTGGGGTGATCCCGGAATACTTTGCATGTGCCCTCGCATCGACTCTCCTCGTCGAAGAATTTGGAAGGTCCTTTCTGTTGCACTTTGTGTGTTGTCGAGCCGAAGTTGCTTTTGGAAGCAGTATGCTCAACCGTCCGGAATGTATGCCAGAATCACAGCCAGGGACCCATCTCGATGTGCTCGAATCAGACAGCAACATCGAGGTTGAGACAATTTTAGCCATATACTCAAGACTACGAGACCACTCAAGACCGTGAGAGGGTGTTCGGGAATTTGTGTTGCTGGGAGGAGCGTGTTGGGGGTGAGAGAGCCGTTTGACAACGAGAAACTTCCTCATTGAGACTGCTCTGAGAGCCGCTTCAGGGCCTCGTTTCCAAACCTCGCGACTTGAATGTCTTCTCAACCTCATCTTGCTATCGCCATCATCGTCGACTTCAGCCATTCCATTCCATCCTAACCACCGCTGGGAACTATCGAACGAGATTCACCGGCTTCCGCTAACGAACGACCGCTATCCTCCCCATTCTCCTACTCTCAATCGACAGCGCGGACCCTTGTCGAAGCTTCATCGAGATCCCCTACCCGCTCCTGCAACTCGTCAAAAACGCGTCTACGCTATTCGGCTTGCTATAAGATGGCCCGTCTGTAGGGAGGCTTGGAGAGAATACAGTTGTTACGCCCAAAATCGCGGATTGGGGGCCATTGATATATACCATTCTCCTCGACTCAGTCACCGGATACGAGACGACAAAATTCCACAATCATGAACGGAAACAGCACGCTCCCCCGCCAACGATACCCTAAGGTCCCATCGAGGATCGAGGTACCACTCACTGAGCAAGTGGGTGATGAGGGCACTGTGGAAATCGATCTTACGGATCTTCCAGATGATGTCGATGAATTGTCGAGTCTTCTAGAACAAGAACAGGCCTCACATCCCTATTGGATCCTCTCTGCCTTAGCCTATGCGAAGCACCGGAAAGTCGACAATGCCATTGAAATCTTAAACTCTAGAGCCTTAAACTCTGAGAATATAAAACGGAACCAAAAGGAGATACTGCCGATACAACTCTGTCTGCTATGGCTATATCTACAGAAAACGAGGGAGGCGATTAAAGCTCCCTATAATCCGTCGGGTACATAACTAGCTTCCATCTGACCATATTTCTAGCGTCTAGTGCTAACGGCGCGTTACAGAATCAAATGAAAGCACGAAAGATCACTTCCTTCAAGCCGCAACATCCTTACTCAATAATATTGGACGATATGAGGCAGAGCACCCGGCATACAATATCGCTCGGGCAGTTTACTCATCACTCAAGGCAGCTGTTACGAATGTTAAGGCCGAACGCACATCCAACCTGGAGAATGCACACCGGATATACGACGAAACATTGAAACGGGCCAATGGCACGAACATGGTCGCATTGATGGGGAAGGCTAGGTGGTTATTCAGCAAGGCACGATACGATAAGGCTTTGGAATGTTATCAAGAAATTCTGAGAAAGAGGCCGGATATGGACCCAGATCCGAGAATTGGTATTGGTCTGTGCTTCTGGATGCTAAACTTCAAAGACGATGCCAAGATCGCGTGGGAAAGGGCCTTGGAGTTGGTAAGCTCGGATAGTGAAATTATCCGATACAAACCCTCGGGCTAACAGTGCTATTCCTAGGATCCGGACTCAAAAGTTGCAAACCTCCTTATGGGTATTTATTACCTAAACTTCGTATCGGGGCTTCCCGAAACCGATCCTGAGTTCATCAAGCACTACAAGAAGGGAATGACAGAGTATATCGCCAAGGCCTATAAACTCGACAAGAACATGGCACTAGCATCTACTCTATTCGCCACTTATTTCTTCTCCGTTGGAAACCTTGCAACTGCCGAATCTCTAAGCAAAAAAGCAATTGAGTACACCGATGTGCCACAGGTTGCTCGAGATGCGCTCTACTTGCTTGGTCGAAAGTATCAGGAATCCGGGGAATATACGCTGTCGCGTCAATGCTACGTGAGAAGTGAGAACGCAAAGGAAGACACATATCTGCCGAGCAAACTTGGAACCGGACAGCTTATGGTACTACAAAAGGACTACACTGGTGCAAAGTTGGCGTTCGAAGGCATTCTCAAGACATTCAACAAGTGTCTCGAAGCGATGATGGTGCTTGGCACGCTGTATGCTGAGGAAGTGTTTCTAGCCGAAAGCCAGCCCGGCGTCAATAGAGATGAGAAGACTGAGGAGCGTAAGAAGGCTATCAACTACCTGGAGGCTGTCCGTTCATCCTGGAAAGACACAAAGAAGAACATGAGGCCGAGCGTTTCGGTATTGCTCACACTTGCTCGCCTTTACGAAGTCGACTCCCAGGACAAGTCGCTGGCTTGTTTACAACAAGTAGCTGATCTCGAACGCGCGGCCTCCAAAGAGGAAGAACCAATGCTCGCTCCCCAGCTTCTCAACAACATTGCGGTTTTTAATTACAATATGGGCAAATGGGACGAGGCGCGCGACAATTTCCAGACCGCACTTAATAACTGCGTCGCGATGGGTGCCAAAGATGAAAGTCTGGATACAGACGCTCTGGTCACCACGTTAACGTACAACCTCGCACGCCTCGAAGAAGCCGCTGGGAACACCGACGAAGCTGTCAAGCTGTACGAGGGGCTGTTGGCTCGTCATGCGGATTACACAGAAGCTGCCATGAGGCTTGCTTACATCGCTCTCCGAAGGGGAGGTGAGGAAGGCCCGAAGAGACTTGAGGAACTCATGAAAACCGAGGATCACAACTTGGAAGTCTGTGCTTTGTACGGGTACTATCTCTCTCGTAGACCCAAGAAATCTCCTTTGAACATAGCAGAGGATAAGGAGCAGAGGCACTACAAGAGGACATTGACGACTCACGACAAGCACGATCGTTACTCGTTGACTGGAATGGGAAACCTTCACCTGATGACCGCCAGAGAGATGAGGAGGGACAATGACCAAGATAAAGAGAAGAAGCGGAAGATGTATGAGCGGGCTGTTGAGTTCTTTGATAAGGCGCTTGTGCTGGATCCGAAGAATGCCTACGCTGCTCAGGGTGTGGCTATTGCTATGATCGAGGACAAGAAGGACTACAGCACTGGTGTTGGTATCTTTGAGAAGGTGAAGGGCACGCTGAAGGAAGCTTCGGTGCATATCAATCTCGGCCATAGTTTCGTCGAGATCAAGCAGTTCACGCGAGCCATTGAAAATGTAATGTGGAAGCCATTTCATATCCAATCACGAAGATTTACTAACGCGTCTGTTTAGTACGAAATCGCGATCAACCAGTATAGAGCCGATCGAGATCCGTGGACAATAACCTCGCTCGCGAGAGCATGGTATCTCAAAGGCAAATCGGAGAAGAGTCTTCCCCAGCTGAACACTGCGTTGGAACATTCGAAGAAGGTATGTTACGGCCTCCGATATCTAAGCTCGACACGCCTAACATTTCTCTCTAGGCCTTAGCACTATCGCCTGACCACCCTATCTTCATGTTCAACGTCGCCTATCTCCAATCCCAAATCGGCCAGGTCGTCCACGAGTTGCCGAAACACCAGCGTACATCCGAAGAGATCAAGGCCAGCTTGGAGGGCGTTGAAGAAGCTATCAAGTACGTAACCGAACCCAGCCTTAAAGCAAGAACCCGCATTAACTTTATTTCTTTGATAGATCATTCTCCGCAGTTGCGAAATCCAAGAACCCGCCATATCCCGCCAGTGACATCGAAGTCCGTGTCACCATGAACAAGAACACCATCCGCCGTCAGCTGATAGCAGATCTCGAAGAGCAACTGAAATATGAGGAGTTGCACGCCGCGAAGATTGCGGAGGCTAAACGGAAGCGTGAGGCGGAGGTCGCCAAGCGCGCTGAAGAGCATGCGAAATTGGAGGCTGAAAAGGCTGAAAAGCAAAGGAGACTTGCAGAGGAGCGAAAACTTATGCAGGAACAAGCTAGAGAGTGGCAGGAAAAGAGGGAAGAGGAAGAGAGGGCCCGGATGGTTGCAACGGATGAGTTTGACTCGGATGGCGGCAAGAAGCCCCCGAAGAGGCCTAGGAGAGATCCTAAGGATCCAAAGGAGCCCAGACAGAAGAAGGACCGAGCGGAGCGAAAGCCGAGGAAGAAGAAGGCCGATGAAGGTGAAGAGCCGGAGGGAGGTAACGTCAGCAAGAGGCGGCGACTTACAAAAGGAGGGAAAGCGGCACCGCTCTCTAAAGAAATTATTACTGATAGTGATGAAGGCCTCAGCGATCTCGATGCGAACCCACGTCGCGGTTCCGAATCTCGAAGTGCTAGTCTTACTCCGCCACCGGAAAATACTAAGAGAGGGAAACCCGTGAAGAGCAAATCCATCATCAGCGATGAAGACGATATTTCGGACGCACCAGAAGACGATGCGCCAGCAGCGTCAAGGCGTCGACCGATCGTCAACGATAGCGATGAGGACGAGGAAATGGCGGATGCCGGCGCTGCGAAGTCCGAGAAATCTGGAGTTGTGAGTGATGACGACGATGACTAGAATCGCGACTGGCTTAATCGTTAGACGATATTTTTTTCTTTCTGTGATTTACCACTCTGAATCATTGGTCTGATAGTCTGGATGGCGGGTTTCGCCTGTAATACTAGTTCCCTTATTGTTTCCCCTTTATTCATCTTTTTTCCATGCAGCTAGATCATACTAGCATTAGAAGGATCAGTTGAGCCCCAATAGTAGTTAACCTATCTTGGTATTTCGCTCACATGGCATAGTAGATCTTTCAATTGAGATGTTCAAGACTCCCGATAGCCGCAGCAGCAATATATAGGTTCCCTGCGTTCACCAGAGAAGGGGCCTTAAGAATTATTTAGCTATAAACATTGGCCAATTCTTGAACCAACACCATTACTTGTGGATGATTTTATAAAACAGCGTTCTTGAGAAAGATTCAATACAGGTATCTCAGCATACATTATATATTAAGATTACAGCCATATACAACAGCCCCCAAAATTTCTTAAATCCTAGCACAATAGTAGTAGAACGATAACTAGTTCTTCTTCTGGAAGGTCTTCTGGTTCACCAGGACCTGCTTCTCCTTGCTGATTGAAGAAACGAAATCGGTTGTTACATTGAGGATTTGAGCGACAATGTCTGGTGGAGTCAAAGCCAACCACTGGGAGAGTGGAATGTCTGCGACACGCTCACTCTTGTAGATTTCGACCCAAACGAGGTCTTCGGTCTCAGATGTGTTTTCGATGTAGTGACCTGTCGGGGATAGTTTAGTAGGTGCATCTATGAAAGAACAATAGTATGTAACTGGGGCCATATCATACCGGTATTATCTGGGAAGACAGCGGTGTCGCCTGGGTTGAAGTCGAAAGTGCGAGCAAGACCATTTCCTTGGAAAACGGTAGCACGGGCTTTTCCGGAGTGGAAGTAGAGCCACTCATCGGCCTGCATAAGTGTGTTAAATTAACATTGTTGTGCTTCATAAGTCCGAAATACAACACTTACATTCGGGTGCCAATGGAACTCCCTGAGGCCGAGGGGTTCAACTCTGACAACAGTAGCAGCAATAGTGGTAGAAACTGGGAAGTTTCTCGAGTCGATGATGTTCAGGGTACCCGCTCCGCCGGGTACTTTCTTGAAGCCAACTTCGCTAAGTTTATAGACGTAGCTACTCTTTCCCTTCAACTCTCCGGCAGGGGCCTTTGGTGGCTTGAGACTGCTGCTGATGTTGGCTTTTTTGATGTATGGATTCGCCGTTGGGAGGTTCTTGAAAACTTCAGTTGCATTGACGCCGAAGTTTTTGCCAATGACATCTTTAGGGGCGTGGAGGAGCCAATCGACGATGTTGAAGGTGGTACCGACGGCCTCAAAGTTTCCGTCGTCGAAGACAAGGAGATACTCGTTTTGGTCCGCAAGACCTTGGACAGTGTGACCTACACCCTTAGGGAAGTACCAGATGTCCCATTGGTTTAGAACTTCAGCTGTGTTCTTGCCATTCTCATCGACGGCGGATACCTATTGTATGGTTTAATCGTAAGTTTTTCGTTTGATAACAACGCGTGAAATTTATCGATCAGTTATTGGAGCTTACCAAAATCGATCCATTGAAAACAATTCCCCATTCCGCAACTTTATGCCAATGGAGTTCACGAATAGCGCCTTTGACAAGGTGCTGCTGTGCGGCAGCGATATCCTTGCTTGGTGGAAGATCCGTGACGAGCTGCTCTCGCACCCAACCGCCCTTGAGAAGTCTCGTTTTGGAGTCGGAGAATGACCACTTCAAGTTTGGAACATTGCCATTATCGGTGGCTGGTGGGTGAATATGGTCTGGCTGTTCGTTATCACGGCCGGGGTTTGTACCACCTATGTTACACATAGACGAGATTAGATATATTTCCTTACAGAGTCATGATTCCGGAAACTTTCTGGATTTTTGACTATCAAATCGTTATCAAGGGTATTTTGATACATACCTAGAATGGGTGCTCCAAACTCCCCTCGAATAGGCTGTTCATTCGGGCCATCATCATGTCGCTTTAGACGAAGGTGCTTTGCCGCGGCTCTTTTCTTGAAAATTTCCTCGAGGTATTCTCGGGGGTATATTTCAGACTCAATCCCCTCAAGGATATCTACGGGTGCAGCAACCCTCTTCTCATTGCTATTGGCGATTGGGGTACCAAAAGCCAATGGTGCAGCTAATGACAGATAAAGGAGAATATTTACAGCCTTCATATTTGTTGGTGGCCAGAAAACGACGATATGGTTTAAATTCAACGAAAGGGAGGCAGCCGCCTGAGGAGAGGAGCAATGATGATATCGTGCAGAAAGAACAAAATACGTACCATGTCTGAGATTATATGTTTCCCGGTTTCTATCACAAATGAGCTACAGGTACACGGAATGGCACAACCAACGACTTGAGCTTCTTCGCTGTATACAAAGTGGGGAAAACTTTTGTGATCGACACAACTTCAATTGAAATCTGCAAAGCCAGGGCGGCAGAGCTCGAAATGTAGAGAGCCGAACTAAGACGTGATATGGCGACATGAAGTGCTGGTGAGGAAGGTTGGTAAGCATATTAAGATCGATATGCATATTTGTCTCCCGCGCAAGGGAGCCCTGATCCTAGCGTTCCAGATTCGCTACGTTTTGCGAGGTTGGTGTAGCACTGCATTTTGCATTGGTCATGAGTACATCGTGAGAACTAGCGAACCTAGATGCTAGTATGATCTTCATCGCGAACTCAATCGGGCGACGGAGCGACTTCGAGGATATAGGATTGGATTTTAGATTACCGCTAGTTCTGATCTCGTATGCTAGTTCTGGCCGAGGATCTCCAGGAATCAATGATATCGGTTGTGAAAACAAGAGTCAAAACAATTAGTCAAGCTGCCGGCGTACTGAATGACATCAATGCATATTTGCAGACGCACAAGGTTCGCACGGTGCCGAAGGCTCCCCACTCTGGGCATGTTTCCTATTGCTGGGAAACAAATATTTGCAATGATAAAACTGATATATTAGGCAGACTTGGTCATGCAAGGTGAAAACAAGCTTCTAGCCTCTCGACTTGGAGGATTTCAACTCCACTCTTGCCCGCGGTCTGCGGCAGACAAAGCTTTTCTTCCCTTGGCCTGGCTGGCTATGGCCGTGCGAGATCAGGCCACAGTCTAATTTACAGCAGGAAAATCCCATTTCGTCCTTTGACCTTGCATATTGCATCTTCAAAGTCCGTTCCTGATATCAAAAAGTGGGCCGTCATGGTGTTCCTGACCAATCTGGATGTTTTGAGGGGTAGATGGTCTCATCGTCGTCGAGGATGGCGTATAAGTGGAGCTGGCCATACAGAAGCCGCCGTCAATGCGACACTAACCGGACTTAGACGCCAAGAGTGCATCTCTCAAAATTTAACACATAGAAATGTGTTGAATGCTCTCTTGACCCCCATTCTTTCGGGCTCTTACTACTTTACCCCACCTCGCATGTTTCTGTATTGTAATTTGGGGCTCCTTACGTTGGAATAATTCCCTTGTTTCTTCATTTTTCACGTCGGAACTCAGGATCACGCTGTGCCTGCTAGCGCTTGATCCGGATACCGGATTCCACGTCGCGAACTACTAGCTGGCTGCTGTACAGCTATTTCAAGTTGGGAAACCTTTGCGCAGTATACTCGAACACTCTCACCTTACACCTGCTTTTGGTGCTGTTTTAGCATCAGGTATCACTTGGAGTCCGAATGTTCGAATTAGTCGCATAAGCTTGGCGCTATTGCTAAATCTAACGATAAGCTTAACTTCTATCTCGTGGAATTAGTTATGTTCTCCGCAAAGGCTGGCCAGCGAATTTGCACTAAACAACAAGGGTATCGCGGAGACGCAAGATTTAAAAGTCCGAGAAGCCACCTACGTACAGCCTAATGGACCCCTGTGGCGTCCCTGTCCTGGCTTGCAGGCCTTTCCAGATTAGCGAGATATTCAGGCGCCACCGTGATCCAGGTCGACCATCTCTAAATTTTGAACGAGGGTGAGCTCGCAAATCTCTCTGGATCGAGCTAGGCTATAGGCTCTTGGGCAGAATAGCCCAATTCCAGGATGCCGCTCCTGTTTGCCTTCTGACTGTCTATCCTGAAGCCATCATCTGTTCTGCGCTATCCCTATCTTGGACTCATGCAGTCGATGCAGCCCGTGAGATACTCCAAAATGGGATCTTCCATTACTTGATTACAAAAAGAGTTTGTAAACGCGCTAGCATATCAGATCCTCGAGCTAAGGGGGAAAGTTTATTTCGACCAAGATTGTTCGCGCGTCCCGCGTACTTCTGGCGACCAATGCTCTTGTCTGATGCTTTCCAATGTAGCCTAACCAGACCCTTCTGGCCCGAGCGGGCACTTGTTTTCACAATAGACTATAACTATAAAAAAGTAAATATATGCGCCGTCAGAAAAAGCGGATTGAAGTATTGCACCATCTTTCAATTCAATGACATGATAGTTGCAGACTCTCAGCGTATGTACGCTCCGATTGTGGGTACCTCTGTGTAGTGTCGAAGTCTGACGTAGTGATCAAATATCGGATGAGAACAGTTGTGGCATGATCCTGAGATTGCCTAACTTAATGGCGCCTTTTACTCCACGAAATCGCGGCTATCGAACGCCATCCGTCGTACAGCATCACACAAGGTATATGATATGCTTGTTCTTATGCCAAAATTCAGTGAAGAAACATATTCTCAGCGTCAAATTGACGAGCTTTGCGCGAAGTTTTGAGCAGATTATTTTGAGCGGGACGTATAACGAACCTAGGAAACCGTTGTCTGTTTTCCAGGAGCTAGGAGCGCACGAGGTATCGTTCGGTGCGGCACTAAGTCAGTCATTGGAAATCGGAAATAATCAGTACTTGCATTACAGGGAGTTTTAATCCTAGTTAGGATCTAGATCTTCATATGCATATCGGGATCTTAAGATCTGCTTTTACTTGCAGAACCTTGTTCCTTGTTTCAAGGATGCCTCGAGCACGGCCTGCAGGGTAAATTCTCACGAAGCAAACCGGAAGAGGAAAAGAATTACAAAAACGGACACACATATGTACATGGACCTCGAAGCTGCAGTTAACAGGTTGGAAAAGAGCTGGGGAGCCCCCAAATATTGACTTGGAGGTACTAATATGGAAAACGACAAAAGCAATTCGCCCCACCCCTTGCTGGAAGCGGCCCATTCTCAACGCAAAATCAACCACATTTCTTGCCGCTGGGAACCCTGACAGCATCCTGATATCAAAATTATTGCCGCATGGGTACTTCCCATCCCTTCAATCCATATGACTTGAACGACAAAAAAACTTAAGAATTGTAACTCGGCAACCGGTAGCTAATCATGCATCAAATCAATGGCGAAGAGACTGACTAATTCCAGCCCTGAGATTCTTGAGAAACCTTGCGCTTAATCCGAGACCCCACACTATCCCCAATGGAAATGATTTGCATATTGGTTCTGAGATCATGAGAGCTTCTGCAACTCGAAATGAGCCCCCGCACTTAATGAATTTTCAAACCTATACACAAAAAAGACCTTTGTCGTCTCAAGATATCGACAATTGACTTAGCATGCACGAATGATACCATGAATGGCTTTGAAGGCGTCATTGTCGTCGAGATAGATTTCGCTTCTGCCTTGATTCCTTGTCGTACTCCTTTGCACGTAGAGTATGATGATGTAGCATTAGCTACGTTGATCACGAGCCTGTCGATGTAGGTCAGATACTGCAGGTACTTTCGAGGATGCATGCATTGCCAGGGAGGACTTTCAGAAAGGATCTTCAACTTACAGTATCACATATCGAGTGTCCCTAGAAGTATAAATGCTGTCGAGGGGACGCCGTATCGTAGACTACTTTTCTGCATCGCTCATCACTTCCTCTCTTCTTCTCCTATCAAGCAGACTACCTCTGGGATCAAAGCCAATCCTTCAAAGGCAATTGATCAATAATCTTGTACTCAATCAGGTGCTCGTTCACAGAAACGACTAAGAAACCATCTTCAATATCTACAAAATGCCGTTGACACCGCTCAAAGCAGCATTCCTTTTGGCTCTCCATGCCACCTTCACCTTCGCATCACCGGTCCCAAAGCCTGACCCTTTGTCAATCCCAGGCAGCTTGATCCCGCCAATTCCAGTAGGTTTTCGTACCAACCGCGGCCAATTTCGGTGAGGGATATTCAAGGTGTTAACTGATGTGTATCTAGATCGTTAAGGAACTTCTCCCTAGTCTGGCTCCCCCGCTTCCTATTCTCAGGGTCCCAACTCCGCCAATCACGAGTCCACCATTCACATCTAGCAGCCTCAAACCAAAGAAGCTTGGCTACTTCTGGACTGGGCCAGGGAATATTGCATATGCCGATTTCCTTGCTGTATACTCACTCGATGATGATACCTTTGGTATGTGTTATAATGATTCCGAGCTAGAGTCTTGTCCACGCTAATTATATAGGTACTTTCATCACTTTGGTCGATGTCCCGACAAGTGGTAATGAGCCACACCATTTGAATGTCGCCCATGATGGAAAGACCCTTGTTGGAACCGGCCTCCTGTCCCTCCTCAAACTTCAAGGTATGCTTTCCCTTTCCAACCTGGGTGGTTTTTTTCTCTAACAGCTCTAAAACCTACTCAGATGTCGAATATTTCTTCGATATCAGCAATCCGTACAGGCCCACGTTCCGAAACTCTGGTCGGGCTCTCCTCTCCTCTATCGGTGACGAAATCGTCGCTAAGCCAGAAGGTGGATTTTTCATCACCCACGTAAGTGATTAGTAGACTCGGTGTTCACGTGGTGATATGAGAGTATCGCTAATATATTCCTCTCTTTATAGATGGGCTCTGCCGGAGGTACCGATCTTGGCCGACTTACTGAGTGGGATGCCAGTGGAAACTTGATCGGCGAGTGGCCAAGTATCTTGGATGTCGCGGGCACTACAAATATCTTGAAGGATCAATTCTCCCCTCACGGTCTCTCAATAGACTACCAGAAGAACATCATCCTTACTTCCGACTTCGTTGTTCCCCTTTCTACTCTGAAGCCATCTCTTGGAATCCAGAAAGCGAATACCCTCCGCCTCTGGAATTTGGCACAACGAAAGATTATTAGCACTATCACTATCCCGAATGGAGGTGGAATTCAAGACGTCAAGTTCATTCCTGGAAACCCAGAAAGCGCTGCCATTGCTACTGCCGTTGATTTGGGACAGGTTTGGATCGTCTATCCGTAAGTTTTCAACGATTTTGCATCAGATTTCCCGAGATATTTATTGCTAGGACTATACCTTGGGCAAATGCTAACCCTCATATAGATTCAGGAATAGGGCGGATGGTACCCAGGGCGTGGCTGAGCTCCTCTACGATCTTGGTCCGAAGGCTAAGGTAAGTAGCACTAACGGAGTGGCGAGAAATGAGGCGGTTGCTAATATTTTAATTCTAACCAGGGTGTCGTGGCCATTTACTCCGACTTCTCCGCCAACGGCAGGTTTTTGTACCTGAGCTTGACCACCGCCAACCACATTGCTGTTCTCGACCTTGCTGACCTCGACCATCCGGTTCGTCTGGATAACCCGGATGAAGTCCAGCCAATCGTTGGGTAAGACGTTAGAACATTTTCGAGTCTAAAATTTGGATGCTCGCTAACCTTTCGTTTCTTGTAGTCCCCACTCCCTCCGTGTTACCCCCGACCAAAAGAACTTGGTTGCTCTTGGCTACTTCGTCCAGCAGGGTGATATTGTAAGTGGACTCCTTCCCTTTGAACCCCGCAGTAAAGAGTATATTCTAACTAGTTTCTACAATAGGGCCTTATCAACACACCGGCTGACTATAAGGTTCATTACATTGACATCCAACCAAACGGTAGCCTCAAATTCGGCCGTACCATCCCCTTCCAAACTGAATTCGCAAACCGTGGTGGCGGCAGACCACACTTCTCGGTCATTGCGGACTTGACTGATCCCGCCCACCCCAAGTTCAACTCCTATTAAGCGGGTGTTGCAATGCAATATGGTACTCGGTCGCTGCGAAAACGAAGTACTAGAGCCGATTGGATCCGAGTGGTGATGTGAAGTAGTACAAGAAGATTAATTAATACCCCTTATTGTTTATTTTGTTTTTCTGTTATTTCCGCGTTGTTTGGAGGATATATCGTATCACATACGGGTGCGACGCTATTCTTAGACCTGTGGGGAATACATTAATCATAATGAAGTTGTCGTTTCTATAAATCCATATAAGGTTTTGAGTTTTAAATTTCAAAATTTCTCCATTATAAGAGGTGTTTAGCTTGTTGATATTGACACACCGCCTTGAGTTCAACTTTCAATTTCTCCCTGGAAAAATCTATGCGACCTTGATAAAGACTACGTCTGGAAGGATAATATATCTTCATTCAATATTGGGTTTAAAAAAATTGCTTCGTGAATGTAAATGATTAGGAGTTCTTGAACTGATAACCGTATCCAGGCATACATTGCGATGAGCATTTAACTTTAAGAAAAATATATTTATATCTATTGATACATAGTTCAAAGTATTCGTGGAAGCCTATGGAGGCATTATGTTGCTTTCAGCTTTAGAATACCTAGATCCACCGTTGATATATTCAACATTAACATTACATTATGGTATTATCGATTTAATTGTAAACATTGGCTACATTTCGATGGCCAACACTTTAGCGGTCAACGAGATTATAAACGTTCATCCTGTATTGCCGGGTTAGCACTGCACAAATTAATGAAAACAACGCGGGAAAACTTTAATACCTTCTTGACCCGCCACATATCTCCGAAGTATTCCCCATGCAAGTAAGGGTGCAAGTACTCTTCTCTTCACCGATGAAGAAATTTGCACAATAGCATTCTCTTCGATATTCGAGTCCTGCCCAAATATAGTTGCGAGCCTCGCAATAGTCGAGGCAAAGTTGGGTTGTCATGGTGTCTATCGCATACTTAATGTGTGGCTGGACGGCCTTTACGTAGCTAGCGGGTGGGTCGAGCCAACATCCTTTATCTTCCCAGTACTTATTGGGATTGCTGGCGGATCTGGTAGGTACAGAAGATTCGTTCGATGCGGATGTTCTAGTGGATGTAGTGAACGTGGTTATTGTTGTTGAAGTCGTGGTTGTAGTTGATGTAGTCGTTGTTGAACTTGTAGTTGATGTGGTAGTTGTTGAACTTGTGGTTGATGTAGTCGTCGATGATGACGAACTCGACGTAGTCGTAGTCGATGTTGTGGTAGTTGTCGTTGTGGACGAACTCGTGGTCGACGACGTTGTGGTAGTCATCGTTGTGGACGAACTTGTGGTCGATGATGTTGAGGTTGTAGTTGTAGTAGATCTCGTAGTAGAGGATGTTGTCGTCGTCGTAGTACTTGTCATCGTCGATCCACCGCTAGGACTTTCTGGAGTGTATCTTGTGCTGTCATAGAAAACGTTCATGTACTTGCCGTCCCCTCCACAAGGTTGAGTTGGGTCTCCAAGGCAGCCCCAAGTGCATTTAGATGCATCTTCTGGGTAGAAGTAGATACTGGGCGGGACATTGTTTCCCTATGAAATACCAAGTGGTGTGAGTATGTATGAGGTGTAGATAAAGGCTATTATAGATAACCTTCGGGGGGATTCAGAAATTGCATATGGGGGTCGGTAATCTCACCTGCCAACATTCTCTACGATATCTATTACGGCCGTTAGTCCCTTGCTCCGCAAACTCAGTATGCTTCGATGATTATAAACTTACTGTGTTCCAGCGAAGATGTAGTTGTTGTTCAGGCCTATTTGTGCGCATAGACCGACTTCGGCTTCCTGATTCATGTTTGTATTTTTGGAGAATATTCGTCCATTCTGGGCATCTTGATAACATCCCAAATACCTATACCGCGCTGTCCCATCGGGCATTAGTGGTCCTAGCTGTCTGGAAACGGCTCTGCCTGTGAACGAAACTCTGTGAATACCGCCAAAACTTGCGTCATTCACATTTAACACCCATTGAGCAGATGCGGCGTGGGGGTCTGTATTAGGCACCATGGGTAATGGCCGAAATTTTACTGTTGCAGTTCCACATTCGCCCGCAGCGACATTATATCCTTCGGGGAAATCATCAGCGATCGAAGTGGCAAAGATTTCAAGACCCCCAGGTGGCTTCGATAATGTAATGATCAGTGTAGAGCCACCGTCATTGCAAAGTCTAATGATCTGGGTGCTTGAATTCCCTGAGATGACATCTCCGAAGTTTGCAGAAAAGGTTTCTTCCCATCCACCTTCAGAGTTTTGTACTTCAAAGCGAGCTTTCGGCGGAGTTGCTGCACGTCCACTGAGCAAAATCTTATGTGTACCGCCATCGGATTCAATCTTGAGAACAGAGGTGTAATTGCCGACACCGCTGACTGCCTTGAGGTTTGCGGTGACTGAAAGACTAGCCCCGGCCCCGATTGATTGCCCGGAATTTGGCAGAGCTGTAAATTTGAAAGCTTGACCAGCGCTAGCAGTTCCATCTCCATTATAGACGACGTCGGAATATGCAATCGCGGGATCGTCCACCTTGTTTGTTAAAGCATATGTAATCCTTGTGATTTGGAGCGGACTGGACCCAGTGTTTGAGATGGTGAAGCCAGTGGAAACACCATCTACAGGCACCTCGCCGATAGCCAATACTCCAAAATCGACAACAGCGGGATTTGTATCGAGGAATGGCCCCGATGAAACAATAGTTCCCCGCAGGTTCAATGGCTGAGACGTCATATACTTCGCGACAGAATTCGTAGTGAGGATATTTAGGGTCGCCGACTTGCTACCCGGCTTATAGGATCCGCCGCTGAGATTCCAGGTTACTGAGAAT
This sequence comes from Arthrobotrys sinensis, assembly GCA_036971225.1. NCBI lineage: Eukaryota > Fungi > Ascomycota > Orbiliomycetes > Orbiliales > Orbiliaceae > Arthrobotrys > Arthrobotrys sinensis. The sequence continues at coordinate 1,522,377 of JAJTTV010000012.1, read as the reverse complement.
GTGAATGTGCCGTCCTTCTTTACTTGCGCTGATGGGAAAGAAGAATTTTGGACGCTAAATGATCCGTCAGAGACGACTGCTCCATTGATCTTGGTGGCAATATTTGCAGTACAGGTCACAATCATTGACTTTGACTGACCGAGTACCACCTGGCCGAATTCAATGGGTTCATCACAGCTTAGAGCTGGGTTCACAGGTGAACCTAATGCGATTAGTTGACCGTTAGAGTTGGTGACGTAGACACGACCATCGCCAAAGGCCGGTCTTGCGAATTTCCCAATACCCCCAGTCGATGGGATTTTGATCTCAGTTAGTACTCCGTTCTCCGGAACAGGATAGAATGCCCGTAGTCCAAGATTGTTGTCGCAAAGCCAAACGATTCCTGTACCTTCTTGGCCCTTATATGAAGTTACTGTCATTGGCCCCATTCTCCCTCCGATTGTTGTAGTGGACCTGCCTGCTTCGGTGAATACTGGTTTCCCAGTCGAGTCTAACCCTAGTTTAAAGGCAACGAGCGCCGAGCGCGTAGGAGTAAAGTAGAAGTATCCACCCTCTAATGGATAACTTCCTGCTCCTCCGAAGACAGAATTATCCAAGTTGATGGCTTGAATGCAAGCGTCGCTTCCATCTGGCCCAAGTTTGTATCCACCGAGGTCATCAAGATTAACCACGTAGGCCTAAAAGAGATTAAGATTGTTAGTCGGTTTGGATAGAGAAAACACGACCTGTCCGATCGGAGAATTTATATTTACTTTAGCATTTTTCCCGGCTGTAACACCCATACGCGCGACACCGCGGCCTTTGAAGACAGTAGGATCAAGAAGCATAAGGCCGGATGATCCTAGATCCCTATCAGCAGCTTAACTAATGGGTTAGTATTGCTAGTAGAAATTTAGGAAAGTTCCGGTCATAGCTTTACCATCGAGAGAGATGTAGTCAGCTGGCTGGAAATAGTCAAATAATGAAGCCTTTCCGGTCTCTGGATCGATTTTCATGTTAACAATTGCTTCATTTAGCGTCCCTAGCGGAGTTCTCCCGCTAGCGGGAGAATCTCTATTTTGCTGGGCTCTTCCATTTGCCTGTATAGTTGGATGTAGTCAGCAAATGGTATTGAGAAATATATCCTCTCGATACTAGAATTGATATTGGGGGTCGTAATGGACCATACTGTAACGAAGAACAAGCGGTTATTGGAGTCTGTTGACAAGCCCATCCCGCCTTGCCAAATAGAGGAACCACCTCCACCACCATCCATACCTCCCGTTTGAGGTTTAATAAACGGAGCATTTGTGGTTGTTATGACGCTGACGATTTCTCTCCTCTGAGTATGGATGCCGAAAAGCCATCCAGTGTCTGGTGGGTATGGTTGTCAGGATATATATATCACGGAATTTTATCGAAGGAGCCTTACGGTTGAAATTGCCACAATGAGAACCAAAACTATTAGTCCTCCGTTAGTCGAGCGAACTGTAAGCATGAAACCATGGGAGTTTCCCACTTACCCGGCATAGACGACATTATTGATTAGGGCCAGCGAAGGTCTCTGATTATGAGTGCCCGAAACGAAATACTGCCCTGGGTCGATTTCCGAAGGCGTGCCATCAATATTGAATGGATAACCCGGGACGTCTTCGAATGTTGTAACATCGACAGCATAAAACCGGAACGCTCCGTTTTCTAAGCCCGATTCCGAACCTTTGTAGCCTTTCGAGAAAAAATACATAATATCTGTCAAAGGATCGATGATCGGTGTTCCGATAATTCCAATGGTATCTGGAATGTCTGTGCATTTGCTATCGACTGATAAGAATGGGGGGCTGAGTTCACGAGTACGGATGAGAGCTCCGGTAACCGCATCGACCGAGTAAATTTTGTTTTGCGTAGACGCTAGGAGGACAATCTGCCTGGATCCTGGGGCGGAGGGTGTGTAAATTAAAGGCTTCGCAAAGAACTATGGTTTTGAGATTATTGAATTAGCTGAAAGTTATGTTCAACATGGCAATGTGACTAGTCGGTAGGATTTGTACCTTCTCGTTCTTGGAGAAGGTTAGACGCCATAACTCCCCGAAGTTTGCGCTATTAACGATGTTTGGATGGATGTTGTGATTTGGAAGGTAACCTATCAATCCCGATGATATGTGAAGTTAGTACTTGATATGTCAAAATGAACAAGACCGACAGGTTATCTATGTGCATATTACCAGACTGTGATGGATCGGCATCTTGGTATTCGTCTGTTGGAGCAGCAGCCTCCCCATTGCTTGCTAATAGCAATAGCAATAGGGATGATAGCAATAGCATAGGCCACATAGTATCTGATAGATGTCGTCGCGTCGTCGTTGTCTATGACCTTACTGAACTCAACCATTACATGACAAAACCCTTCACAAACATAAATCGGATTCTACCAACGGTTTAATATATACTAGTACACTTTTCACATTCCAAAAGTTCCACGGCTAATTGAACATCCATCGCCAAATCTTGTCCTTGCTTAGCATTACTTGTGGACCGTGACAACCCGGATAATTGTTGTTTGTGGAGAAATATAACATGGAAGAATGAGGGACCTGCCTGCCCCGCGAATCCACTAGGCCGAGTTCCGAACTCGCTTAACTTATTATAGTACTCTTTTGTTATTAAAATTCCAACTTAGGTGTCCGGCATATTTGCCTGATCCTGGGCCAAGATACCAAGGACGCCATATTGAGCATCTGGCTTTTATTGACGGAGAGAATTTGTACCGCCAACTCCTGAGTTAGGCCTGATCTCCTATTCATCATACCTTCTGAGAATAGCTCCTAGAGGTTAAGATTTGCTTCCCGCTTCATGGTAACACCGACACATTCCAGCGGATATTAGCTACGCCTACGATATCGATATGGATTCTGAGATAAGTGGTGAATCAGAGGGATACCCGCAAAACGTATCAATGTGTACAAACGGCTCCCGCCATCTCCTAGTTGTCGCTTTGCCCATGTTTTCTAGAATTATAGGACTGGGTAAGGCAAAGGGCCCTAGGGGTACAACCGCTCGCTATATAATACTAACCAGCGTTTGCACACGCAGAAGCCACGCCTCTCGTGTCGCCCTTGAATTTCAATTTTGTGTAATCGGCCAACTCGGGGGCGGTAAGTTAATTTGCGGTCGACGAAGGACGGTTTCCCAATTATACATACGCATGCAGTTCGCAGGGTTTTGTACCAGTGCGTAGCTGCGCGCACGCAATGCAGTATACAGTTTTAGGTTTATGCATCATCTCATTGCATTGGGCCAATCGGCGCCAAGTGATCTATGCAGGAACACGGAAGGTCTACAATCGGCAAATTGTCACGCAGGGGTATTTTTCGTGATACAATCATATCCCCTTAGTTTTCACCCACAGCCTCCAAAGAGACCTTCCAAATCTAAACTCTGATAGATTTAAACTCATTGGTAACAGTATCTAGATATCTCCGGTGGTCGAAGGAAGCGGAAGAGTCCGAAGAGCCGTAACGTATACCCCTGAGCCGGTACCATTTTGGGTGGCTTGAACGGATAGAAGGCCAGGATCAGAGGTCCACAGTTGTGGACATTTACTTTATGATTAATCCGTGTGCGCTTTAGGCCGGATGAGTCGACCTGGGTTGTCGTGTAACTCTACGTCTAGACTGCGTACTGCTGTTAACTTCTGGGTACCAACAAGGCCAACCCAGCAGAGCAGCGTGCATATGACCCAGCTTTCCGTAAGAGGTTCTGCACTGAGGGTTTATATTAAGAGAGTATTTAGAAAGACTTCTTTACTGCGACAGATACAAAATCCAAAGGCCAATCAGCACAGTCTTTAAAGTTTTTCCGATGGAGCGAAGCTTAAGTCACAGTTGGGATGAGACAACACAAAAAAATGCAACAAGGAATCTAATTGGCTTTGCTGATGCCTTGTACAATGTGTTACTAGCACTAAGCAGCACCAGGATGCCAGACAACAGAAGACACCCAACAGCCATGCTGGTTTCACTGAATACTAGAGGCAGCTTCGCTTTTAAATACCCTCAACAAGCCTAGATACTACCATAGCTTGACAAATCTGTATATATATTAGTATCTCATTTTATTTTGTGATATTTGTGTATTATCTTGATATCTTGAACTAGTCTATATATGATTTCTTACATCGGACGCAATTTATTCTTGCCTTTCATTGGGTCTTAAGCTTAAACGGAAAGCTTAAAAGTTTTGCCCTGCTTCAGCTGCGGCTTGGCCCGACCACTTTCATGAAACGTCAAAAGCTTCAGCCGAAGTGCGAAGCAAATAGAAAACTAGCCTGAACGCCACTATCAACGGCCGACGGCAAGCGAGCTGGGCAAACGTAATGCAAACTTGAAACTTCAACGTCTTCAGCCGAAGCATCCATATGCATACGCACGACCGGAGCTCAAAAACTGAGATATTCAGGAAGTCAACAATGAGGTCAGCCGCAGCTGAGTTCTTCCAACTAGATCAAACAAAATTTATTTGGGTCTCGCTTCGCTGCAGCCCCACAGGGAGCGCGGACCGAGATTTTGATTCTGCACGCCGAAACCTGACAGCTATTACCCTAGCCGGACACTTAACTCAACTGCGAGCACCTGTCACAATTACAGAAATTAATTCGGGTTTCCAGCAGTGTGCTGTACGAAGGAACTTGCCCGCTCCCAGTGTAAAATTTCCCATTTGCGGGCTGAAAAAAACTTCCATTACGCCGCTTAAACAAATGCCTTTGAGTGGTTTATACAACTAACCCTTCAGAATATCCCGTTTCAACAGCCTATACAGCTACAGGAAACTAAGTTCCACATGTATAACATGCTTGATTCAGCTGAAAGGCGGTGGATACGTGAGTTCACCCGGGCCATCTAGAGTTCAGCCGTTGGCTCTAGTTAGATTTCTCGTCAGCTCGTCCATGATCTCTACGAGCTGGAATGATTATATATTCTCCCCAATTTCACTCATGGAGAAGAGATTTCATCACACAAACAAAGATTAAAATAATATCTCCTAAACATGGCAAGCCACCACCACCAACACGTCGACGTCCTTGTTATTGCGGATGACCTTGGCTGTTCTGTTACAAAGCCACTCCATGAAGCCGAAGGGGTCGGGTCCACTAGCTCTCATCGTGCAGGTAGAGCGACCAACCCAGACACTAAACTGCCGTCCTTCCCACTTGAGATTCGAGCGCCTCTTCGAGCGCTACCATCTCCAAACGATGACGGGCTCACCTGCTCCATGCTACCTGTGCAGCCAGGACGAGAGCGCACCGGCGGTCTCGGAGCCGTCTTTGCGAAGAGCCTGAAATGGCCAAACGGCCTAGATCCTCAAAGCGACGCAAAATTCCCCTTCAAGATCAATATCCAATTCCTCGAAGGGAACGACGTTCAAAAGCAAAAAGTTAAAGATTACGCGGCGCCATGGCTACGATGGGCGCCAGCTTTGTACTTTACTTGGGATGATCCGAATGAGTCCGAGCATCAGATCCGTATCGGGTTCAACAAGAGCGACGGAAGCTGGTCGTACATCGGTATCGACGCCCTCAATTTTTCGGGAGAGACCATGAATTTTGGGTGGGTCGAACCGAGCGGCAAAGCCACCGAAAAAGAAATCAGAGCCATCATCCACGAGTTTGGTCATGCAGTCGGCTTGGAGCATGAACTAGGGAATCCAAACGTGGCGCAAATCATCCACTGGGATAAAGACAAAGTATACGCCTACTATAAGAGAACGAATAACTGGGATAAAGCAGAGGTGGATCGCAACATCTTTCAAATCTACGATGATCCAGATCTTTTCGACTGGACGAAGATGGACACGGATTCCATTATGTTGTATAGCATACCAAAGGGTCTAACGACGGATGGTTGGTATCATGATAAATTGAACTGGCAGTTGAGTTCAATTGATGAAGATCACATGTCCAAGATGTACGCGCTCAAGGTCAAGATGGTGGCACTCTATGCGTACCAGTCGAGCGATGCGACCACATTGATGATCTTTATGTCAGGAAAAGATGCCAGTGACAATCCTGATACGAAGGAGGACTACACGAGAGTTGTGTATGAAAGGGCCCACGGTGATGGCTTGGTTCAGCCATCGACAAGCATCTCGTGGGGGTGGGCTAGCTATCGAGGCCCAACGAACACGACAACGCTCGTACAACCAGTTGCCGGATTTCATTCTGTTGTCCCAGGTGTAAGGGATTGTGTGTTTTTGTGGTCCATCGATCAAAAGAATCAAGTCTGCATGAAGATCACAGATAGAATGAACCGCTCTTATACGAATTGGACCGCCAACTACCGCGATGCGCCAAAAGCTTCTTCGGTTGTCGTTGGTGGGTCTCGCGATTCTGATATGCATGCCTTCGCACGAGGCCTTGATGGGTACATCTACGAGATTATCCTTCGCAGAAAGAGTGCCGACTGGACTAAATGGACGCAAATGCCGGTTATCAGCGATGCGACGCAATTGTCAGTAGTTTACAACACCAGGAATACCGATCTAGGTTTTAGGCACACCCTTGACCTCTTCGCACTCGTCGGCGACGGCACCGTCTGGCAATGCACGTACGACTACGAAGTCTACCAATGGAATAAATGGCAAGACTTCTGGGTGCTTCCGAGTACGGCGGTATACACCTGCGCCAACCCGAACGGCGCCCAAGTGTTCATCCTCAACGAGGACTCCACAGAAATCAGGATGTGGGTGTGCAAAGAAGCCTACAAAGACCCCGCCTACACGACCAGAATCCCCTTTGGCAAGTTCAAGCAATTGGCTATACCCTCCGTCTGGCTGAATATATCCACGCAGATTGTTGCGCTGGATGAATTGGGTGATACGTGGATTTTCACGGATGTTCAGAATCTGGCGAATTGGGACGGGAAGGATACGGCGTGGAAACAACTGCCCAGTCCGAGGGATGACAAAGGGGCACCAATTTTCCCAAAGGGCAAATGGGCGAAGAGCATCTCCGCGCAACAGTCGAGTGAGCCGGTGGATTTGAAATTGGGTTATAGGTTTATAGCTGTGGGGATAGATGATTATGTGTATACCCTTTACACCAGGCCAGGGCTTCAGTGGCTGTGGACGAAGTTGTATTGAGTAAAGGCGGAGTTAGTTGGGGGTTGAATCAAAGATAGTTTAATTTGGCTCGCTGTGAGTAGTTTGAGAATGTCAAGATGTTACACGTAGGGTAGGTGAAGTGATATATCTACATTAAATTTATTAGGTATGAGACTCCAAATCTATCTTAATTTCAAAATCAACGGGTGCAACTGTACATTTTTTGGTTCCTTATAAAATTTAAAGTTTTAAGAAGACTAGATAAACTGCCGCTTGCGTCAAGGATCGTCTGTCTGTGTTTGTGCATTCTTCTGGAAAACTTTTAGGCTTTTGAAAATTACCGGACATGGTAATAGTAGTCGAACTTTACAGAATTGACTTTTGGGGTAAGGGGGCTCTTAGGCTTCCGTATGGTCTTAGTGGCAAGTTCCAGGTACGACTAATGGCACCCATTGTTCGTTTAGATAGCCGAAGAAGCCGCGTGAAGGCCTAGAAGCCCTGAAGATACCGCCTGCTATTAGAGTTCATGATCTCGGGCGCCAGGCTATTTGAACTCAAACTTAACCCTTCCGCGGTGCTGGAAGGGAGTCGTCCGTATAAATGCCAGCACCGGGCAGCAAAAAGCACATAGTGCTTTCTCCTGTTCTCTTTCGTCATATTCGCAGAAGAGACCGACCCGACAGATGTATAATTTGGTTCTTTACATGCCCCACAGCGTAAAGTCTAGATCACGAAATGAAGCTCTATCCGGCGGTAGGGCTCACCCTCGGCGGGGTGGGCCTTGCTCAAGCTGGTCTCCTTGACGGTGTTCTTGCACCATCGTCGTCCGCCGGTCTTTTGGATTCGCAAGTTCCCTACACAATTAATACTTTCTGTGTGTAAGATAATAGCTAACGGTAGCGGTTGGAATCAGGATTATAGGGACCGATAATAGTCTAACGAACCGTGTCTGGCAGATGTTAGGTAAGTGCCAGATCCTCATCGTATCCTAGCTGAAGAACCCAATACGATGGGGAGAACTCAACAACTAATCAAATACTTCTGGATTTATAGATAGGGGGCCAGTTAGTAATATCATGAGCAATGCTATCGCATGTAACCAACCCGACGGAAGTTCTTGGCCTATAGCGGCGACAGTCAAAGCAGGCGGGTCCATTAGTTTCGACTGGCCGGGCTGGCCGACGGGATATAAGGGACCTAGCATGACCTACCTCGCTTATTGCGGCACCGGCAGCAGCGACTGCACGAACAAGAACCCCAACATCCTTGACTTCTTCAAAATTGACGAAGACGGCCTCCATGATGATGGATCTTGGGCATCTGATTCTATTGCCGCGGGGGGTGCTTACACTATTAACATTCCGTCCAATATCGCTTCTGGAAGCTATCTTATGAGACATGAGTTCATCAACCTCGACGATGCAAATCTCCTCAACGGAGCGAAGGTAACCCAGACCTCGAAGTTGGACAGCCGAGACAATCTACTAATATCAAGTTCGTAGTTTTACCCAATATGCGCCAACATCAAGGTAACAGGGGGAGGTTCCGCAAGGCCGTCAGATACCGTTAGATTCCCTGGAGCATATGGCGCACTCGACCCTGGAATCTTTCTCAGTATCAGTGACTTGCTCGGGTCATCCTCGTATATATTCCCGGGACCTGCTCGTGAGTAGACGTATCCTACCTCTACTGGTCTTTCATTCCATACTGATCCGTGGTGGATATGCATAGTTATATCGGGAGCGGTTTCGCGACCGTCTGTCACTGCTAGTGCAGGGGCCACTACTACTTCTAGCGGTAGCGCCGGGAGTTCGTCCGCTCCGACTACATCCACAAAGGGTGCGTCGACTACGAGCTCATCTACGGCAGCAACTTCAACGGCAGCGCTAGTCCCAGCATACAGCCAGTGTGGTGGTCTCAGTAAGTTCCATAAACAAGAACCCACCTCCAGGTTTCTGCTAACCCATGACACTTCTAGCCTATTTTGGAGCGACGGAATGTGTTCCAGGATATATTTGTTCGAAATCGAATACTTTCTATTCGCAATGTATTCCCGATCCGAATAGCAGTTCCGTGGTCGCTTCCTCAACATTTGCTCCGTCGACGTCCACAACCCCTGTCTCTACCACGTCTATAACGTCTGCTACGTCAACTTCTTCAACAGCGTTGGCCGCGGCATACGCACAATGCGGTGGCCTCACGTATGTCGGGCCTACGAAATGTGTTTCGGGATACTATTGTTCGAAATCAAACGACTTCTATTCACAATGTATTCCGGACCCGAACACCGCCATCGTGGTCACTTCTTCAACTGCGACAAGTAGGTCGTCTAGTGCGTCTGGTTCATCTTCCAGTTCAACTGTCGCGTCGTCTACTTCAGGTAGTTCATCGGCAGGCTCTACGACGAGTTCCTCATCATCCGCGTTTTCGACTCCTACACCAGCTGCAGCATACGCGCAATGCGGCGGTATTGGGTACAGCGGACCAACAACTTGCGTCACTGGCTATTGGTGCTTCAAGTCGGGCGACTATTACTCACAGTGTATACCTGGGACGGGCCCCAATGTTTCGAGTTCTACGTCAAAGACATCCACGTCCAGTATTACACCCACTTCTTCAACTTTATCAGCTGCAAGCACACCTCCCGCCGCTGCTTACGCGCAATGTGCTGGCATCGGATATAGTGGACCGAATACTTGTGTCACTGGTTACTGGTGCTCAAAGACAAACGACTATTATTCACAGTGTATACCTGGAACAGATCCTAACGCTTCCACGTCCACCTCTAAGACGACAGGCAGCTCTGGTAGTTCCAGCAGCCCATCCACAGCGACTGGAACGTCTCTTAGCGTACCGGCTGGAGTGACTAACATTCTGAGTACCCCAACAGCCTCAAGCACAACAAGTCGACCCTCAACTACCTCTTCTACGACTCCTTCGAGCACCTCCTCTGCCAACACTGCAATTGTCGGTGCATATGCACAATGTGGTGGCATCGGATATACAGGAGGTACAAAGTGCGACTACGGCTGGGAATGTGTCCGCCAGGACGACTACTACTCCCAATGTAAGCCTGCTGCCACCTCAGTCTCACTATCCACGGCTTCTGTCAACATTGCTACAGTGGGTGCATATGCCCAATGTGGAGGTATTGGCTACAGTGGTGGAACTCGCTGTGAATATGGCTGGGAATGCGTTCGCCAGGATGATTACTATTCACAATGCAAGCTTGCTGCCACCTCGGTTCCATTATCAACCTCCTCTGTCAACGCTGCTACTGTTGGTGCGTACGCTCAATGCGGAGGGATCAATTATAGTGGAGGTACCCGTTGCGAATATGGGTGGGAGTGTGTTCGCCAGGATGACTATTACTCCCAGTGCAAGCCCGCAGCGACATCAGTACCACTTTCCACCTCAAGTTCAAGTGTCAGGGCTCCCCCAACCACAACCTCAAGTTCGAGTGTTAGAACTTCCTCGAGCTTGACATCGAGTTCTGGCATTGGAGTCTCTTCACTATTGGTCAACACGGCTATTGTCGGTGGTTATTCGCAATGCGGTGGGATCGGATACCTTGGAGGGACCCGTTGCGAGTATGGATGGGAGTGCGTTCGTCAAGATGATTGGTATTCCCAGTGTAAACCAGCTGCAACATCGGTTCCACTCTCAACATCCCGCTCATCTACCTCCTCAGTTTCCGTGAATACTGCAGTGGTGGGAGGGTATAGCCAGTGCGGTGGTGTCGGGTATACCGGTGGTACACGCTGCGAATATGGGTGGGAATGTGTCCGCCAGGACGATTACTATTCACAATGCAAGCCTGCTGCAACTTCCGTTCCAACCTCAACTTCGCGCTCTTCTACATCCTCGCTTTCTGTGAATACCGCTGTAGTAGCAGGGTACGCTCAGTGCGGCGGAATTGGATACACGGGAGGCACAAAGTGTGATTACGGTTGGGAGTGTGTTCGCCAGGACGATTACTACTCCCAGTGTAAGCCTGCTACAACGTCAGTTCCTCTTTCAACATCCCGCTCTTCCACATCCTCAGCCTCTGTCAATACTGCCACAGTAGCAGGGTATAGTCAATGTGGTGGAATTAGGTACACTGGTGGTACACGCTGCGAATACGGATGGGAATGCGTTCGTCAAGACGATTACTATTCTCAGTGTAAACCAGCAGCGACGTCCGTTCCACTTTCGACGTCTGGATCAAGCATAAGATCTTCGTCAGCTGCAGCCTCGAGTTCGACAACTAGATCTTCTTCCTCGTCTTCAGTATTTAGTTTGAGTATTTCGGTTCCTTCTCTTTCCGTGAATACTGCTATCGTGGGAGGGTATTCTCAATGCGGTGGGATCGGGTACACGGGCGGAACTCAGTGTGAATACGGGTGGGAATGTGTTCGTCAAGATGACTGGTATTCTCAATGTAGGCCTGCAGCGACCTCCGTACCTCGTCCAACATCGACATCTACTGCGTCGATAAATACAGCTACAGTTGGTGCCTATGCACAATGTGGCGGAAACGGATATACTGGGGGAACCCGTTGTGAATACGGATGGGAGTGCGTCCGTCAAGATGATTGGTATTCTCAATGCAAACCAGCGGCGACGTCAGTACCTCTCACCACATCTACGACGTCGGTAGCATCCCGTTCTACGAGCTTGACTGCTGGCCTATCCGTAGCACCTCTAAAGGAAGGCCTCGTTTCGGTCTCTTCATCGGCATCAACACCGTCCTCAACATCAGTCCGAGCATCCACATCCACAACCGCGGCGTCAAGCCCATCCGCCTCCGTGAATACTGCGACTGTGGGTGCATACGCGCAGTGTGGTGGTATTAACTACAGTGGAGGAACCCGTTGTGAGTACGGATGGGAATGTGTTCGCCAATATGATTACTATTCTCAGTGTAAACCAGCTGCTACCTCAGCACCGCTTTCTAGCTCCACATCGACCAATACTGCTACCGTTGCTGGCTACGCCCAATGCGGGGGCATTGGGTATAGTGGAGGCACTAGGTGTGAATATGGATGGGAATGCATCAGACAGGACGACTACTATTCACAATGCAAACCAACTGCCACATCGACGCCTCGATCTTCATCGATATCAACTAATACTGCTACTGTCGCTGGATATGCGCAGTGCGGTGGCATTGGGTATAATGGTGGTACGAGATGCCCTTATGGTTGGGAGTGCGTCCGACAGGATGATTATTATTCTCAGTGCAAACCTGCAGCCACGTCCAGTCAGTCCTCCGCCCCGGCGGTGACAACCTCATCACCGTCGACAAGTCTTCCTTCAACTAGCTCGTCAACTTCCACAAAGTTGCCCGTTAATCTTAATATTGTAGGAGGCTATTCGCAATGCGGAGGAATAGGCTATCTAGGGGGTACAGTCTGCGAATATGGATGGGAGTGTGTCCGCCAGGATGATTGGTACTCTCAGTGCCGGCCCGCAGCGACATCTACTCCGTCATCCACGCCAGCCCCAAGCACATCCACCACACCTGCACGTTCAACTACCTCAACTAGTTCGCCAGCCTCAGTTCCGACTACCTCCACTCCCTCTACACGTTCGACTTCGTCAACTAGCTCGACAACTTCCGCCAAAGTGACTGTCAACCTTAATGTTGTATCGGGCTATTCACAATGCGGAGGTATCGGTTATCTAGGAGGCACGGTTTGCGAATATGGTTGGGAGTGCGTCCGTCAGGATGATTCGTATTCGCAGTGTAAACCAGCCGCAACATCCACACCGTTATCGACAAAATCTGTAAATTCGGCAGCTGTCGCTGGTTATGAACAGTGCGGAGGTATCAATTATAACGGAGGTACCTCTTGCTCATATGGTTGGGAGTGTGTACGACAAGATGACTACTATTCGCAGTGTAAGCCTGCGGCGACTTCGAAACCGTTATCCACGTCTACGCCCATAACATCGACCACAGTTTCTACCAACACAGCCACTGTTGGGGCTTATGCACAATGCGGAGGAATTGGTTACAGTGGTGGTACCCGTTGTGAGTATGGTTGGGAGTGTGTGCGACAGGACGACTATTATTCACAATGCAGGCCTGCCGCGACCTCGAAGCCGTTGACCACGTCTACATCTACGAGTTCTACTACAACCTCTATTAATACAGCTACGGTTGGAGCTTATGCACAATGCGGCGGGATTGGCTACACGGGAGGTACTCGTTGTGAGTATGGTTGGGAGTGTATACGACAGGATGACTACTATTCACAGTGTAGACCCGCGGCGGCATCGAAACCACTATCGACATCGACGCCTACAAGCTCAAGTTCAACCCCCGTTAATACGGCCACTGTTGGAGCTTATGCACAGTGCGGTGGAAACGGCTATACAGGCGGTACTCGATGTGAGTATGGTTGGGAATGCGTTCGTCAGGATGACTGGTACTCTCAGTGCAAGCCCGCAGCGACATCTGTTCCAACTACTTCTAGAATCACCACTTCTTCATCCTCTACCCCATCTACAACTTCGAGCAGGTTAACTACCTCAAGCTCCTCCGGTTCGTCCAGCTCGTCGAGTTCGTCAAGCTCTTCTAGCTCGACAAGGACGACCTCCTCCTCCAGCTTAACGTCTAGTACTTCTAGCTCGTCCACTTCGACAAGAGCAACGACCTCCAGCTCTAGTTCCTCAAGCTCTATGAGGATCACTACCGCCAGCACTACCAGCACTACCAGTAGCGCGAGGTCATCAACTTCCACACAATCCCCAGCAAACACTATTACTGTGGCAGGATATGCGCAGTGCGGCGGTATTGGATACACTGGCGGTACAAATTGTCCTTATGGCTGGGAATGTTCCCGAAATAATGATTGGTACTTCCAGTGTGTTCCAGCTGCCACCTCGAAGCCTCTTACTACCAGCACTACATCTGCACCGCCGGTTAACACCGCAGTCGTCGGAGCCTAGGCTCAATGTGGCGGTATCGGTTATACTGGTGGAACAGTCTGCACTAAAGGCTATTCGTGCTACGATATGTCAGGCTGGTACTCGCAATGTTGGCCAAGCTGGATGGTTGGATAGTCATTCTTTAATATTATAAGTTGTTCTTTTGTTTCTCCCGTTTGATTTCGTAGAATAGAAATTTTTTGCGGTCTCCCAAAGCACGGAGTATATGTACGCACGATTCATGTATGTATTTTGTGGATTTGTGGATTGGCATATACCTAATCGGCGTCTTTAAAACCTTGGATAGTTATATGTATTATTTTGGTAAATAGAAGACTTATAAATATCGGCGTTCCGGCCATTAATTCCCTTGCTAACTGTCAGTTACTATGGCACTAACAAGGCGCCTTGCTGGTGCATTGTGGATCGATCTAGTTAATTGACCATGGCTATAAATGTAGGCGTCTCTTGAGAGTCTATGGCACTTCGCAGAGAGTGGTAGAGCATGATTCAGGATGTTATTTATACTTTATCATACACCTCCCATATACCCTACGCCTATGTGTTTAATTAATACACACCATGCATGGCCACTTCCTCTCGCCTTCAAATCGTGATATTTAATACCTAAACTTTAAATTTTTCTCACAACATCGACAGACCCACAGCCACAGCACCCATCAACCCAGCCATCATACCATTAACGCCGACCCTTATTGACGCCCCGGTCTCGAGTGGTCGTGGGGTAATTGTAGCAGTAACATTATTCCCTTCGTTACCATTTCCACTATTCTCTACCAAGCCGACTAACAGCTCCCTAACCTTTGCGGCACCTCCGCAGCTTGGCGCGTCATAGTCAATCGTGAAAACGGAAATCGCAGACTTGCACTCTTTGATCACATCGGTCTCCCCGGGGAGGTCACAATCACCGTTGATGCAAGCATTCACACCCGGAGATGTAAAGTTACTAGCCCAGTTAAAGATCCCAGTTTCCTCGTTGAATGCCGCAATATTTGTCGAAGCGCCGCCAGTGAGTCTAGTATGAACGAATGGGGGGTTCACACACGTACCCTCGGAGAGCGCAGTGACTTTTGTCGAAATGTATGGGAAATTGACGTTCAATCCGTATCCGTATGGCAGAAGGCGTGAGTTTTGGCCATTACCCTTTGCTTCAAGCTGATTGACAACTTTGGTTGCGAGCTTGCCGAGGATGGTTGCTGGATCATTAGTGCCATTTACAGCGGTGTATTTCCTGTTAAGGATGTCAGTAGCAGAGAAGGCGATGGCTGGGATACCTCGGCTAACAGCCGCGTATGCTGCACCGACGGTTCCGGAGAGGGTGAAGACAAAGGGCCCAGAATTGGACCCCTCATTCGGACCAGTGACAATTAGGTCAGGCTCCGAGCCGTTGAAGATACCCTTACGCTTGACGAGGTAATCAAGAGCGAAAAAGGTAACGGCAGCAGGAGTGCCGTTGTAGTACCAGATGTGGGAATCCATGGGGTCAGAACCAAACTATGTCAAAATGTCAGAGAAAGTTTTCCGAGTTCTACGTATCTCAAAGTTAGGGCTTACAGAAGGTGCGCCAGCGGGGACAGTATCGAACTGGCCTGGTCTTGAGAGTGTCGCCTCAGCGGAGAAGACAGTCCTGCCTCCTTGTCCGGACTGCTGCTCGACCGGTGCGACAATGTAGGCATCGTGACCATCGGCTCTTAGGGCTTTGTAAAATTCCCTGGGGCAACAAGATAAGTTCGGGATCATATCGGAAGGTAGACAAAATTCTAGTGTACCTGATATTGGCAGTCGCCCAGCCGTCGTCATCGTTAATAATGATCTTCAGAGAGTTCGTCAAGCCGCAGCTCAAAGCGAACGAGAGTAGAGTAGTGACGCTGAAAACCTTCATTTTGCCGAAAACTTTGCGCAGAACTTGCCGTAGAAAACGTAAATAAGCCACAAAAAGATCTATGTGTAGAACGGTATACAAGAAGCCGAAGGGAAAAGCGTGACCCAGCGAACAACGAACAACCAGAGAATGCGCTTGAGAATCTACTCACGAAAGCTCGTGAGGATTAAAGATCCTCCAGAAGGAAGGAATTTTTTTTTAACATTCATCGTGGGTGCCGACAAGACATTTATATAAAGTTTTCCCCAGAGTGTCTCGAGTCAGCCAGGACACAAATGGAAAGGAAAAACGTGGTAAAGCTTATTCCTGAAAACACTGTTATGAGCGTTTCGACGATAACTTACTCTTGGCCTGCCTGAAATGTACCCGACGAGAAACAGCGCAAATTTCCAGACTAGATAGTTAGCGGACGAACGGGACAGGGATGATACCAGGGTTATCTATTGTCTTAGATTCGCGATATAGCACTTCGCTAGTGGTATACCTAGGCCCCGCACCGTCGACGGACGTTTCAAGTGTCAGAATAGACTCCTAGTTCCCTGTACGGCTTGTAAAATTGACTACCCGTCGGACACTTGTCTACTCTTCACCTGCCCCATCGTTGATGGATCATATCATTATATTAGACATCCGTATGCATGCCGGGATTCGCACACCAACGGCAAGGCGTACTGTATCATACCACATAGCTACATGGAATTAAAATTGTGTCCCACAGAAGGCATAGAGGCAGCATGTATTTCCTAGTAGAATCATTATAAGAAAACTATAATCAAATGGTAGTTACTGGTCGTCGTATTCTGCAGGGTGTGCAACCATACCTATGGCGGAATTACAACATTCCAATGTGTTGTTTACTCTTCTTTCGAATTCCAGCCAGCTGACCCGGCGGTGGCATGCGGTCTTGCCATTTCGTAAAAAGTTATATATTATCATTAATCTTCGTTTCCGGGACCGTTCGTAAATACATTGCATTTGAATACGTCCAACATGGTTAACCCGCAAAAGCGGTCAACGTCAAATCAAGCTCAGCTAGCCCTTCCGTAGGGCCAATTACCAAAAACCCTGATGCCTCCCCAAAGACGTTGCTCCCCAAGTAGTTGCACTGCACTCTATTCGCCGGACCTAAATTGCATTGCAGCGGGTGGTATTCAGGACCCACATCATTCGGGTCGTCGATGTTGAGATATGCAAGCGTAGTGCCATCTCCCGTAATGAGGACTTGCATGCCTTCAACCATGAGAGGTCCTGAGGTAGTTGAGAGACTGAACGATGTGGCCTCGGTGATATCATCTACAACATCGATGGTTCCTGGACCAGTAACAGATAAATACACAGTATTACCGTCGCCTTGACCTCGAATTTTGAATTGATAGAGAGAATTTACGATTTCCGGAGGGGTCACGGTCGCAGTTGCGCCGAATATACTCGTCGCAGTCGTCGTCGTGTAGACGGTTTCCGTAACTGGAACAGTAATTGTTGCTAAGACTGTTTCAGTATGAGAGTATGTCTCTGCAGGGCTAGCGCTTGTAACCCCTATGCAAGCGCATGCGCTCGTGAAGCGGACGGTGCCAGAGCACCAAGACGCGTATTCTGGGATTGTTGCTACCTGTCTCTTCTTCAAGGTATCCGGTCCAGGTAATGGAAGAGTGGCAGTTATCGTTTCTTCCGCAACTGTGGTCGTTTGGGTGATTGTGAAGTTGGCGACTAAGGTAATCCCGAGTGTGACAGTAGCGGTTGCGGTTATACTTGTCTCTTCTGTAACAGTAGCTCTATATTTATGTAAATTCTCGATGATCAGATCGATAGTTATTACATTATGTAACAGTGTTCAAGGAACAGTTGGGGGGCGACTTACGTTACATGTTGCTCCCCACCAATTAATCCTAAGAAACTTAAACAGTCGGCAGATGCCTCAGCTAGGCGAGTCGGGATTCGCGTCGCTCGTATGGCTACAATGAGTAGTTAGTAACCGGCTATCCGATTTAATGATTTCAGTTCTCAGATTCATAAAATCCCTACCTCGCAGGCAGTTGTCCGCATTGCAGGCAGCACGACCTCTAAGTGCAATCGCAGTCGCAGTTTCCGCCAGGCTCAGGCCAAGCACAAGCGTTCTTTTCAAAAGCATCTTAAAACTTTGAATGGATCAATCCGCTTTTGTTAATCAGTGGTGATACTTGGTCTCGAGACCGGTGATACTTTGAGAATAAGAACAGTTGCAGCTGCAATTAATGTAACGGGCTCAGTCTGTATTTAAGCTACAGTCCATCAGAGGACTCATGCATGTCCCCACTTCCAACCACTCCATTTCATCCAGAAGTGACATTCCGATATATCTGACAGAAATCCATTCAACCAAGCCCTATAGGCCTAGTTTTCCTTGGGTGGATCGCGACAAGTGCGCACACTAAACCTGTAATGGCACAACCCCCCGACGAATCCCGTCAATTTATATTAACAGAACAATGTCCCTTTCAGAATTCCCCAAAATTTCTGACGCAGGTGGCGGCTGAATCGCCTGATAATTGATTACCGCCGAATGGCAAAGAGAATGCCCATATCCACATTTGACCGTATTCAGCCGGGGCGGGGTTAGATTCTGGCACCTGAGAAGTTGGGAATCTCAGCTGCCAATGCCCAGCCCAGCGATATTGATCCTTGGTATCGTAATGACCCACCGCGGAACACTTTCGCCGTCTTCCAAGAATTTGACACATCATATAAATGTACATGTGTTTTCAATTGATTGAAACAATGCATTAAGGACGCTTTGCAAGACCTTTATATACTTAACAGGAACCCTCACCAAACTCTTGGTCCATTATGTCTTGGTTTCGACCGTGGGCATCTTCGAGATCCTCCAGCCCGGATCACGGAGACCTGCTAATTAGCTTTTCAGCTAGTTGGTTGACTTCTGCAACCCGAGGGCACCCTGGGCGCGCGTTGGCAAGCTAGGTATGTTTCCAGAATTTAGCACGGCACAAAGCAAAAGAAACATCTGTTTGCTCTCTTTAAAAGGTCTTGTATGCTTCGTACATCCGACAATTCTTTACAACAAGCCCGATGCCACTGCAGAACCATCTATTTAAACATCTAGATACTCGCGACGAGTCTCGTAAACCAGTCTCCGGACTCCGTGAGGTGACTAACGCTTTGTGTGACCAAGATCTAGACCGTGGTGGCCGCATGGCTGGTGCTCAATTTGCAAAATTTCCGTCGATATTTCACCGTGACATCCTGGGTGGGCCGCGGATACCGGCACTGTAGAGCTGTGGCGTTCTGACTTGACGTCAATGGGCGCATAGAAAGTTTTGATCCGATTTTTGCGGATGAAATAACAAATCAAACAAATCATATGTTGCTAGATTGGGAATTACAACATGCAACGCAAACGCTAGCTTATATCACGGGGATTCCAAAGTAACGATGTGAAGTGGAAAGGATAAATAGCTGGAATTATTTGGGACCTCATGTTTAGAAGCCGGGGAATGCGCGAGAAATATAGGTATAATTGGTTGGGAAGGATACATAAAAATGGTCTGGAGACTATGGAAACATTAAATACATATCTATCTCACGCACAGCGGTAAGTGCCGAACTTCTCGTTCAGCAAAATTACACAGTCTGAAGGCGTAGATATATGAGATGAGGGAAATCTTGGTATCGGCCCAACTCTAAGAATGTGGGGGTGGTGTAGAATTCTAGAAGAAATTACAAAAGCGAAAACATAGAAATGGAGATGTAGGGCCGTGTTATTTGGAGCTCATGTACAACTGACATCCAGATAATTCAAAGCCGTGATGCTAGATGAATCGAAGAATCATTTAGTCGGAATTACGTCGCGGACTTCATCGCACCGAGCAAGGACAGGTGCGAGAAGTTCTGACGACCCATCGGCCGCCATTTTGATCTTTCCAAATGATTCCATGAGCTCCCTAGTCCGCGTGGAACGGGTTTCTATATCCGCAACGAACGCATCAAGTTCTGTGTCAAAATCGTGGCTGTACTCCTGAATGGCAGATCTAATCATCTATAGGTCGAGAATCAATTCAAGTTAAAACCGGCTACGTAGAGTTGAGCCCTCAATCGGGAAGGATATCTGTATTTACCTTGGCAAATAATACCTCTTGTGGCGCGGCAACTGGGGCTGGGATCTCTTGGTTTACGATCTTGGGCTTGTTGGTTTGAGGATCTGTCTCAAATGTCTTGATCGTGTGAAACGGTTCGTACGGATTTGGTCTCAGAAAGAGCAGATAGTAGGTTGCGCTTTTGTCGGTACTTTGACTTCGGCAAGTCCAAGCATCTGTCAAATCGAACATTTTTGCGGTTCTTTTGTGGATGGCTTGTATTATTTCCTTAAAAAGGTGGATGGGTGTCCATTTCTCTAGGTCGGTACCAACTACAGTATGGACGGTAAGCGGGCTTCCAATACCCTCAACGTGCTGTTTCGTTGTTGTTCTTATATCCCCCGCACTCTCTTGGGCAGCTCTAAATTCGCGCAGGAGGTCCGCAAGTGGTTGGATTTTGGCATCCAAAATCATCCCGACTTTCTAAGGATCGGAATCATCTCCAACGTTAGTAGCGGCCTTTCCATAGTTTTAATTTATATATAGAACTAAAGATCTTACGTAATCAAAATCGACACAATCAGAGCCTTGTTTGAAATCTCGTTTAAACAGCCTCTGGACAGGCCGGAGACTATGTTCTCCAGCTCCCCAGAACCGCATAACAGCGTTGTTTTCGGGGATCCATCGACAGGCTGTTCCTACTATTAGGTGACGTCGCGACTCAACAGGTATGGCCTGCCCTCTCATCCGTAAATACTGCAATGACGTTTCGATAGAGTCTACGAAGACATTGATTTTCTCGGCGGCCTTGGCGGTAAATACGGAGCTCGGAGATTTTCCAAGCTCCAAGTCAATGTTCTTTCTGATGCCGGAAATTTGAAGACTGGCACCGGTGTTTTTCAACTCAGGAATGGTGTCAATTGTACTAGCTGATGCCAATTGCACTTGGGAAAGGGATAGGAAAGAAATTGATAAAAGCTTGAGGAGCTGCATGACGGGCAGAGAAGAGTAGAAGATCCGAAGAAAGAAACGATTGTTAGTCGAATGCTGGACCCCCGTCGCTTGAACTGTTGAGATGTGAGGATATTGTGTTTTTGGAACTGAATATTTAAAACGAAGGTATGGTGTATTTATACTCCGTCCCTCGGATTTTTGCTGTAGAATTTGAAAATAGTCTGTATACACACTCTCTGGATTCTATCCATTGCAGCCTTGACACTGGGTCGATCTACACCTCTCAACTTGAATTTCGGTTGAGATGATCGATCGATAAAGAGAGTGGATGGAATGGACTTTCGGTATTATGCCTATAAGGAAACATAGAATTTACAATATACTGGTTGGTCACTCCACGGGCAATAAGAAGTCGGTGATCGTGTAGGCCTAGGCTGATAGTCGTTCAGAAAGCCCTGGCCTAACCTTGGCGGAGTGCATGCTAACATATTGCAGCCTAATAGACTGACGATTCGATCGGATTACTCCGTCGAGCGGGAGAGATAAAATTTGATTTTCGATATTCGCGAGCCGCCCTTGCATGAGAGATGCGGGAACTAGGCGGCCGGCGGCTATTCTGCATAATGTCGAGTTGAGGAATTCGTCTCAACTTTTACAAATCGGTTAAGTAAAAACCCGTCGAAAATAACAGCGAACTTATGTAAATCCCATCTTTGAATGCATTGTAGTAGCACTTTACTGGTCCAGTGACGTCAAGTCATGTGCATGGGCGCAGGTAGAGGTGTCGGCAAAGTGCGTTGCGCGTGGTATTTTTTCCACCCCTGCCAAATTTCCCAGCGCAGCTTTTCGCGACCAAAAAAATTCCAAAAGGAAAGAAACCTCGAAATTTCTATCTCTACAACCTCAACCTCATCACCACCATCCCCACCATCATCGCCCAAAATGCCCGCCAAACGCTTCCCCAAACTCTCCACAACCTCCTCCACAACCTCAACCTCCTTCAAAATCAAAAACAAACACAAACGGTCAACCCACAATGTCGCATTGCGAAGTACAATCTCAAAAGCCAAACGACAGGCCCGCTTCGATCGCAGAAAAGCCGAAGCTAAAGATCCGTCGTTAAAACGTGAACGATTACGTCAAAATGTTCCTCAAACACTGGATTCGAAGCGTGTGGCGGTTGATGTGCCGTATATACCCAGCGCTGAGATGATGGAACGGGCGAAAAGGAAGAGGGATGAGATGGAGGGTGTCGAGGGTTCTGATGAAGCTGTGAAGGATGATGATGAAGAGGAGGATAGTGATGAGGATATGGAGGATATCAAAGCCTCCAAGAAGGGCAAGGATGATGATGTATCGATAAACATCGAGGGTGCTGAAAGCTCCAATGAAGAAGAAGGAGCGGAAGATGATGACCTTGGTTCCCTCTACGATTCCGAATCCGATGAAGAAACCTCAAAGAAACCTTCAAAACCGCCTACAAAGGCGCCCACAAAACCAATTGCCTCCTCCACACTACCAGAAGAAACCCTCAGCACCCTCCTGTCCTTAATACCACACCCAACCACCCCTCCAAAGCTGCTATTAACAACAACCCGCATGGCTCGCCGCCACGACCTGTACCAAACCCTCGCTACAATCTTTCCAAACGCCACCTACGTCCCCCGCGGTGCTCGCTTTACAATCCCCCAAATAGCTTCATTCGCTACAAACCGGTCATACACCCACCTCCTCGTCGGTCTCGAAGATTCCAAAACCTTACACGGTCTAATAATCCTCCTCCTCCCCGCTGGTCCCACGTTCCACTTCTCCCTCACAAACTTTGCAGATGGGAAAGCAATTCAAGGACGCG
Source organism: Arthrobotrys sinensis (assembly GCA_036971225.1). Classification (NCBI taxonomy): domain Eukaryota; kingdom Fungi; phylum Ascomycota; class Orbiliomycetes; order Orbiliales; family Orbiliaceae; genus Arthrobotrys; species Arthrobotrys sinensis. Next base: position 1,499,609 of record JAJTTV010000012.1, on the reverse strand, counting down.
GTGTAAACACAAACCATATCCCAGAATTAATCTTAAACAATTTCACAACAACGATTGGCCGCTTAACAGCCGGTTTATTCCAAAGCCTCTACCCGCCTCAACCACAGTTTTTGGGAAGACAAGTGGTAACACTACATAATCAACGAGATTACATATTCTTCCGCTTCCATCGCTACGTATTCCGTGAGATTGCAGAGAAGAATAAGGGTATTAGTAGGGGTGACAGGACCACTGGCGCCGATGCTGTAGGTGTGGGCGGACAAAGGGCCGGTGAGGATTTGGGTATTAAAGTGGGGTTACAGGAGTTGGGACCGCAGTTTACGTTGAAGTTGAGGAGGGTGGAGAGGGGTGTTTGTGAGGGGGTTGAGTGGGAGTGGAAAGGGAAGATGGAGAAGGATAGGAAGATGTTCCATCTTTGAGAGGTTATTCTGTTGGTGGAATCTATGTGTACGATATGGATGTTTTTGGTGGTGTTTTTGGAGTTTTCTTTCGATACACAGTTCCTTTTGGGACCTCCGCCTGTCGGATTGGTATATAAAATTAGCGGTCGTGAATACCTACTCTGTAGATAGAACTAAAATAAAAGTTGAATTGCTTAATATCACCAAGTATAAGATGAACTTCAGTGTCAAGAAGATGAAGAGAAGGTTGCCACTAACACGACCCTCTATATAACACATTATATAAAAAGCACCACCATATCATCCACAAAATAACTTCTCATACTCCTACAAGAAAAGCGTCCGAATAAAAAATGTGTAAAAAGGAAACATCATATCCAAACCCCAACGTACAAATAAGTGTACCCCTAACAATAAAAGATGGTAAAGAAATTATATGGTCATATCATACAATCTTGCCTCCCCAACCTCCTCTTGCAAGAAACACCTCCTCCCTGCCCCTCCTCCCCTTCTCCTTATCTAAGAAGTAAATCATCACTCCTCATCACTCTCCCCCATCACAATCTCTGGAATCTCTGCATCGTCGTCACTATCATCATCCGCCGGTGCCCCTTTCCCATCAATAGGACTCATAGCCTCCACCATACTCAACGGACTCCGCCCATCATCAACTTTAAGCCTCTTACTATTCCTCTCTTTCCCTTCATCCTGTCCGGCTTCGAAGATACTCATGCTTTGTCGTAACGGACTAGGTGGCAACGCTGCATGGACACCGCGGCCGGGAGATGGCATTGGCATGTACATATTTCTTCCGCTGTCATTGGTTGAATTACCGTTTATAGTGCCGTTACGGGGAACCATGGATGGTGGGGACATGGCGCCTACGGGGAGGGATCCTGTTGTTGGAGCTGTGGATGGGGGTTTTCCTTTACTTGGTGATGATGAGGCGGGGAGGGTGGCATGTTGGGGGACTGGTGCTGGAGGCGGGGGTGGGTAACTTTCTTCTTCGGTTGGGGTATCGTTGGTATTTGGATTTGAAATTGTCATGGAAATGTCTACTTCTGATGGTGCGGAGACGATTTCATCGATTGATGCTGTTGGTACGGAGTCGATGCCTCGGGGTGAAGTTGCTTGCCAAAACCGCCCTTCAACTGGAGAGCTTAGGACACTGTTACTATCGGTTCCAACGCCGGGTATCGTCGTGGGCTTGACGACTTGCATGCGCGGATAGAGTGTGGCTTCGATTGCCATGTTGAGGAGGGTCTGTTCTTCGTCGATGGGGCTGCCACCGACGCTGGCGTCTTTGACATCGTTGGCGTGAGCTGCTATGAGATGCGGGAGCAAGCTACTTCCACGTTTCTTTGTGCTTGGGTATAAGACAGCGGCCAGGAGACCGGGTGTGTGACAGGATAACACCATTGTTCGCTCGAGTTTGGACCGGAGTTCGGAGGGAATGCATGATGACGGAAGGTTCAAGAGAACAGTGGTGAGAAGAGTTTTAGCAGCTGCGATCAATGGTGTTTCTTCTGCACCTGACCCTGAAGAAATGGGTGAACCGGGTTTGAGGAATTGGTCGGCGTGCATACTACTGGCAGCTGGGGTGTTGGCTTTGTTCTGAGGAGCTGGAGCCTTTCTCTTCTTGTATGTTGAAGTTGGCTGGGTTAACAGCATAGAATTGGGTGTGCTGACGGGTTCCTTGGTTATTATTACGGGTGGTGGAGGAGGTATGATATCTTCGCAGGCAATGGAGAAGATTTCAAGTAGGGGTTGAACATCCTTTTGAGATAGAGTTCTACCAACCAGGGAGAGGAGTTGAGAAACAGTGGTATATACCAGAGTTCGTAGTGAAGTGTAGTGTTTGGATGAGGTTGTAAATGTAAATGTGAGTGGGTGGAGGAATTGGAGGGGCAGAGAAGGCGAATAGTGCGATGCACGGGTGACGATAGTAGTTATTAAGGGAATTGCAGATTGTAAGACGGTAGGATAGGATGCTAGCAGTAGATGGTATGTTGGCGGTGGAGCGGATGGATGAGGCTTGATGCCCGGGTGGACGGCGAACAGGCGGTCTAGTAGGGCAATCAGAGGTGACAGCGGGACCGATGGAGCCGGATTGAAGCTTGTCGGTTGATTGAGGAGCGCCTGTATTGTTCCCAGAAGTATGCAGACCCTCTTTATCCCTATTCTTTCAGGGGATAGAAGATGGTGGACCTCAGTTTCCGCCCGTGGCTTGTTAGAGCCAGCTTTGTCCAGGTCTTTCTCTTCAATTAAGCAGTCGAACAGAACATCGCAGGTTTGTTCCGTTGTAGCGATTGTTTCCTTGAAGAGTTTGACCCACTCTTCACCCTGCGTCTTCGGTTGGGCGCATTTGACGAGCAAGACGTAGACGGTCGTCGCAGCATTTACAACCTCATCTGGATAGGTTTTATCGTCTTCGGAGAACAGTATCGACCTGACAAGTTCGAGCGTCTTGGCCTGTTGGGGCCGGAAAGTAGTCGGATGGGTCTTGAGGATCTGGGCAATGGACTGCAAAACGACGACCAGGTTGTCTAAAGTCGCAACCGCTGGTGACAGCAGATACTGAGAGAAAGTAGGTAGATGAGGAGAGGTCAATTCCCTTGTCAAGGTGGGCTTCGAGGTTGTGAGAACGAATATACGGGTCAGGGTAGCAATCGCTCGTTCAGGAACAGGTGAACCAGGTTCCGGTCTCTAAACATTCCATCCACCAACACCATCAATCAGCATCGATTCACAGCAGATACATATTCAATAGAGATTCGATAAGAGGGTACTGACATTGACCATCTTCAAGAGCATGGGAATCCATATTCCTACACCCTGCAGAAACGTCGGCGACGTCTCGATACCAGCTTTTACAAGGCACACTCCGGCCCACCTGGCCTGGGCAGTCCTGCTTTGCAGCAGCGACGATATCCTAGTCTTAATCTTGTGCAGGAGAGTGGTAATTTCAGCAGAGTGACGTCCACCAGCTGCGACCTGGGCATTGGCATCTTCAAGGAGAGTCGTCGAGTAGAGAATGTCGAGACAGACGGCGATGTGATTGTGCAGACGGGATTCTGAGGAAGTGACGACGGCAGCGACTGTGGACAGCAGCGCCACTATGCGATCCGGCGGCAGCATTTTCCTCTCCTTCACCACCACCACCAATATGATATCCCTTTGGTACTATCGTCGTCGGTGTTTGGTATTCTTGTTTAGGGGTCCATGATGTCGTCGCAGAAAGCCGCGGTTTGCGGTGCAAAGTTGAAGGTGACGTCGAGATGAGGTTGAAGTTTTGGTGTTGAATTTTTCGGTCTTTCCAAACGCGTTCTCTCAATCAGTGTCAGTCCGAACTAACCAAACTATTCCCTGGCCTGACTGACCAAGCAAGACAACTTCCAAACCATCTTATCGTCACCAACCTCCCGCCATCGCTCCCAGCACTCTCCGACGGCTTCAGCCAATTGCCCCCGAAATGTCCGTCGTACGTATTCACGTCCTATCTATATCATACGACCCTGCTAGGATATCAATACTGACTGTCAGGGGGTAGTCTAAAGCCGCGACATACTTGCACCTCCTCGATACCGCCCGCTGCAATGGTGACTGGTCGGCTGTTCCTGAGCTTGTCCGAAAGCTGACCAAGCACGGTGGAGCTGCCAAAAAGTGTACGGCATTCCTTCCTTACATACATACAAGCAACTGCATCTTTCTTTCTTTCATTGGTGGACTTGGGTCTTCGAAGGGGTGGCCTGGTTGTGCGGCCTGGTTGTTTGGAATGATGGTGACGTTGGTGACGATGCTAATAAAGATACTACTATACTAGGTATCACCGAAACCGCCCTCCTCGACCACGACACCTCCCCACAGCGTCTATCCCACTCCCTCCACAAGAATGCCACCATCGTCGTCTCTGCATCCGCTCTCTCCAAAGCTTCTGCTACCCAAGCATCGACGGCCAATGCCGCCTCCACCCTCGTTAGCATTTCAGCTCTAGCTCAGACCTTCGAGGAAGAAATTGCCCGTTTTAAATCGGATAATGCCGCCGCCGCACAGGCCGAAGAAGAAGCCGATGGCGCTGCCAAACGGAAATCCAAGAAATACTCCGAACATATCGTCACCAGTAGTGAAGAAATATACGTACGTCATCATCTACCCTTTCACTACCCTCTCCCTCCAACAGAAAAAAAAGGGACAAGAAAAAAAAAGAAAGAAAAAAAGGGACGGGATACTATTTCATTTGCTTCACAAGCACGGCTGAAAGAGGCGAATTTTTGATTGACGTTTAAGTGTTGACGGGAAAGCCTTCACCCTTTGCTTCCACATGTTCCATATAGCAAGCAGAGGTCACATTAGCATACCTACACCATCTGCTACGAGCCCACCGAGTCGTTCTCCAGATACTACCGCCTCAACCACCCCCGCGAGAACAGATCACCCAGGAATGGACCAAAGTTTGCGCGATCAAGGCGCTATGCCTCAAGGGTATGGCGCAGGAGGCCCTGAAGATGAAGGAGGAAGCCATACAGACGTATAAGGGACTGCCGATACCGGACTTTAGCAGTGGCGTGGGTTCTTCAGGGTCGGAGGCTATATGGTGGATCAGGAAGACGCTCTCAAGATTCGCAATCGCCAGTTGGGAACTCTTCGAGGGTGTCGAGAGTCCGGACACGCCGCGGGAAGCACACGCCGATGACGAGTACGACGAAGAGGAAGGTCTTGATGAGCTAGATGCCGCCCATGCAGGGTTGAACCCAGTCAAAGAGGAAGCAGAGGATACACCCAGCACCACGACGTCATCGAACCGACCCGAACTCAAAAGAGTCCTCTCGGAATCCGGCCTCATCGGTGCCTTCAGAGCTTACCATGCCTTTTCGATGTCCCTCACCAACATTCGACCCGTTAGTGCGATGACGACTGCCAGCACCCTCATGAAGCCCGATAAGACGAGCGCCGAGGATGATGCTTCCCGCAAAACCATCTACGAAACCTATCTCAAGGTTGTATCCAAATATCTGAAAACCCAGATCGACCGTGATGAGGAAATCTCCGAGGATCTAAGAGCAGAGATCTCGGCTATAGAGGAAATCTACGAATCTCTTCTCCTCAAAGTCACCAAGTTCCCCCATGCTTCGAAAGTCAACCAGGACGTTCTAACATGGGTCGACACCGTCGTCGGCAATTGGACCATCCTCGGTTCACGAGGCTCCGACGCTGGTCGAATTGTCGAAATCCTCTATCGCGCTGCTGGCAAAACCTTCCACTCTCCAAGGATCCTCCGCCACCTCTTCGTAACACTCACAGCCATGGGTAACTTCCATGACGCCCAGCTCTCCCTTGACACCTACATCACCCTCATCAAACGCGGCAAAGCCCGAATCGAAAAAGAGAAATCCGGAGCACATGCAACTTCCGAAGAAGACTTCGACACCGATCCACAAATCCTCACTACCTGCGTACAGGGAATCCGCTTCCTCATCAAATACTTCCCAGACCAATCCGCCAAAGCAATGGAAATCGCCTCAACGATCAAAACCTGGATATTCGAATGGAAAACCGAAGATCTTTCTATTCTGGGACTAGTCTGGCGAGGTATTGGACTCGCAAATGCATACTTGTCACACCAGACTGTGGAAAGCAATCAGCGAGATGAAATCCAAGCACGTGCTATCGCGGCTTTTAAGAAGAGTCTCGAGTATCAACCCGAAGGGTTTGAAGCGCTGTTTGATCTTGGTATGATGTACGCTGAGACACGAGATATCGACTCCGCGATCGATGCGGTTAGAGGGGTTGCAGAAATGGAGGAGAAGTGTATTCCGGCTTGGCATCTGCTTACGTTACTCCTTACCAGCAAGGGGGATTGGGAAACCGCATTGACTGTGAGTGAAGCTATATTCTCATTGATCGATGAGCAGGAGCAGTCAATATTGGGATTGGGAAGCCGTGATGGGTTGGTGGAGATTAAGATTACACAGCTAGCGATCATTGAGATGCTAGAGGGCCCGGAAAGCGCGGTCAATCTTGCGGATGAATTACTTGGGTTGTACACACGGTTATTCCCGGGTGTTCTCCCATCTACCGCCGTGAGCATGAGGGACAGCGTAATGGAAGCCGACAGACCGATTACCAGAGGACGAGCGGGTACTACGGGAGCCATGCCGGCGATTCAAGTCACCGACACAAAGGGCGCATCGGCTAGTGATCCGGCGCTATCCAAGCGGGCCGGGGCGGCAAGACCAACTACTCGCGGTAGTTCCACGGGAAGAAACAGTCTTCGCAAGAAACGGCGTAGTGTAGTCGAACCTCTCACCGACGACGAGAAAGCGGCGGTGAAGGAAGGTCCGAATAAACTACAACGTTCATCATCTCAGAAATCCACGAAGAGTACGAAGTCTTCTAAGAGTGTTGGTGCTAAAAGTCATAAATCACATCATACCTCTGCTGAGAAGTCCATTTCTCCTTCCGTTGTGGCCGCTGCTGCGGAGAACGTGGGAGCTCAGGCGGTGCAGGTTAATAGGCCGCTTAGTCAGACGCAGTCTATTCTTTCCGAGAAGAATAATATTCCGCATAATTTGCCTGCTGGGGCGGTGCCGAGTCCTATTAAGCAGTATACGGATGATAGGCCGTTGTTGAATCGGCCGCCGTATCTGAGGGAGCCTGTTTTGAGTGAAAGGGATGAGAAGAAGAAGGTTGAGGCGATTTTGAAGAAGATTTGGTTGGTTGTGGCTGGGTTGTATAGACGGGCGGAGATGTATGAGGATGCCAAGGTGGCGGTTGAGGAGGCTGCTGGGGTAGCTGAGGGAGGAAAAGTCGAAGGCGGCATCGATCCGGATGTTTGGGCTGAGGTTAGTTTTTTTTTTTTTTTTCCCGAGTACCAGTGTGAAATAGGGATGCTAACGGTGTCAATTTTTTCTAGCGAGGATTCCTATCACTTGCGCAAAACCTATCTACAGACGCACAGAGATACTTTGAAACGGCGCTTGCCTATTCACCGGACCACGCGTTAGGAATCGTAGGTCTCTCGCAGGTTCTACTGGCGGATGAAAAGAACGTTACAGCGAGAGATAGAGCTAGCGGATTATTGCAAACGCTCACGAAGCTTGGTCATGGATGGGATATGAGTGAAGCGTGGTTTGAGCTTGCGAGGGAGTATGAGATGAGTGGAGGGATCGAGAAGGCGAAAGAAGTTTATTGGTGGGTTGTTCAGTTGGAGGATACGAGGGGGGTTAGGGCGTGGAGTTGCGTGGTGCCGAAGGTTTTGTAGATATATACAGTATCAAAGTTGAGATGAGAACAAGATGGTGAGTTTGGTATTTTTGCGCTTTTTTTTGGTTATAACATTAGCGCCCAGTTCTCGGATTTTATATTCACCGTGATGTTTGAAGAGACTGGAGAAAGTTCTTTTAATAATTTTTTTTTTGGCTTTTGAGAGTAGTTGGCATATTATAAAAGCGCTATAGCATGTATGAATTGCATCACCTCTTTGAAAAGCAGCTATAGACTACATTATAGACGATATATATAACCTCGCGGTATTGAACAAAAACAAGCTAACTCCTAAACACCCTGACCCTCAGCCTCCCTTCTTCTATTGCTATTGCCAAAAAAGTAAAACACGTACAAACAAAGGATTATTAAATATAAATTGTAATGAAAATCAGGTTCTCCTAGTATCAATATCCCCATCCCCATTAAAAGTATCATTCCTGGTTGCACTAACCTCAGCACCTACTAAAGCGCCATGCATGGTAGTGTTACCAGTCATGCATACCGCATCGACCTCATAAATCTCATTAGGACACCCATGATGTCGAGCATTGAATGTTAGGTACCCTAGTGATCCGTCGTTATGTTCCGGGTATTGCAGCGGCACACTCCCGCAGCGCTAAAACGCCAGTTAGTATTATTATCTCTAAATTCGGGAATACCCAATCGATAAGAAATAGGAGTACAAACCCTGCAACCATGCCCCAAAATCTCCCTCGCCAGCCGCTTTACATTCCTTCCAGTAACCCAGTGTTGCTCTACCGTATAATATCCATTTTGCAGTCTACTTGCGAAATCTACCCAAGCGCAAAGAAAGCCCTTTGGTTTTGCAAGGATGGTGATTCCTCTTACACAGGCTATCTTTTCGCGGTGGGCGTATATTCTTTCGTCGGGGATTTCGGAGAGGACGTGTTCGAGAGTGTTTGCGAGGTATCTGTTGTTTATGGGGTCTAGATCGCACCAGACTTTTCCGTGGCAGTTTATTCCTAGTGGTTTTTTTTCTTCGTCTGAAGAGGAGGAGGAGCGGGTGAAGAGGGATGAGAAGATTGAAGATAGAGAGTAGGGATTGTTGGATCGGGGGGTGTGGGGGAGGGACTGGGTGCCCGGGTGGTATGGTTGGCCGAGGGAGTCGTGGAATGGAGAACTATATGATTCTGCGGAGGCGGCGGGGGCCATGTTGTCGTTGTTATGGGATATGTATGTTGGGTTGGGGGTTTGGTAGATGTTTTTCATGGCTGTGGTGGAGGTTATGGTTGTGCCGCCGATTACTGTGGTTTTTAGAATGTAGGAGTTTGGGTCCGGGGGGTTTGGGTAGGGGTCTACAGAGAGGGGGCCGGAGGTTGTGTCGGGTGGGAGCTCGAGGTCGGTGTTGGGGAATTTGGGTTCCTGTTCGGTGGTGGTGGTGGTTGTGGATTGAGCGTCGAGGTTTGTGGTGGTGGTGTTTACTTGTGGGAGGGGGCCGCTAAGGGCTATTGGTAAGAGGAATAAAGGAAGCATTAAATGCATCTTGGGATTTATGGATTGTCGATAGTATATTGCTATGGATTAAATGTAGCTCGTGGCTATAATATCTGCTGTAAAAGCAGGTGGAGACACTGTGGAAGTGGAATGAAAAAGAGACGGTGTCTACGATGGAAGTTTGAAACGCTGGAACCATGGGTATAAGTGGCTGTTATAAAATTAGAGCGATTCTCAAAGGATCGGAGGAGATAATGCTCACGACGATCAGTATGATCGAGCTCGCGAGCCGCATCTACAGCATGCATATAAGAAATGTAGGTGCCGCAATAGTTGGATTATGGGATCAAATCGGTGCGTGAAGGTCATATTAGTAGACATAACTCATATCCGGATTAAACGGATTTTGAATATCTAGAGGCATTGGAGTAGTTATACCTAAGGATACGTAGTATACGCATTTGTCGCCAATATATGTATACTAGTATTTACCCTCCACAACCATTAATTGCAAACGTTAAAGTAGTCGGTCATCCAGCAATCGTCCCCCAAAAATATTGCAAATAAGATGATTACGAATAACATTAGCTCCAGATACTTAAACATGAGATAGCACCCACGGATCTCTATTCCAGACCGAGGTGGCAAATCGTACTTACCAATGAGCAAGTTGCTAGGAGTGTTGGTAATGTGGTATTTTGGAATTTCCTAAAACAGCAATCCTGGATCTTGGGTCTTGGCGCCAATTGTCAGGATCATATCGAATCATCATGCATCATGACATCGGCGTCAATGCCTCCAAATTTGTGAGCGAGGCTGTTAGTTTATTACTATCACTATTTTAGTAGTGTAGTGTAGTGGGTGTGGAAATAAGGGAGAGTACCAGGATCCTAGCAGGATCTGGCAATTCGCTGTTGTTTCGAAAGTATCTGCGTACATATACTTTCGACGAGCTCAACCAATCGATGCGGCATGAATTGGAGTCAGCGTGAACCCGCTAGCAAGCAGCTCTTGCATTAGTTCGTCTGAAAGAAGAAAATATGACGAAATGGCACCTCCAAAATCCCTAAACAAAAAATTAGAAAAAAAATTAAAAGTTCGAAAAAAATTAAAAAAATTATTTGACAGCAAACACTTTTTTCCTTGCAGGCCTTTCAACCTCAACTCCAACACACACACACACATCTTACCTCCTTCAACCTCACATTCACCACTTGTCTTCACCATCACCATCAATCTATCCGCCTTGTAGAGATAGGTCGATCGGATTCACCAGCTTCAGAACCAGCTGTGTGATTGTATATTCTATTGACTACTAACTGTCAGATAGATTTACCAACGTCTGCTGAAGCTTACGAAAGTCAGAACCCCCACTTTCATTCCCTTCCAAGCTCAGCCCACCAGAGAGAGGAAAAAAAACCCCACCTCTCTAAACTACCACGACTCGACCTCCCGACCTCTACCATCTTCATTCACAATGCCACCAGTCTCTGCTTCCAAGGCCAAGCGAGAGGCCAAGAAGGCCGCCAAAGCTGCCGGTGGTGATGACGATAAACCAAAGAAGACAGCAGCCTCCCGTGCCGCCTCCAAGGCCGGTTCCAAAGCTGGCTCCAAAGCCTCGTCCGTAGCCGGCGACAGCACTCCCCCCGAAATAGAGGTTGCCGAAGACGCTGCCACCTCTGCATCAGCTCTTGCCGACGTTGCTAAACTCACACTGCAAGAAGACAAGCACGGTCTCTCTGACCGTGTCACAACCGGTGTCTTGGCATCTCTCGTCAGCTCGAGGGATTGCAAGATCGATTCCGCCTCTCTCGTGTTCCACGGAAGGGTTCTGCTCGGTGACACCACTATCGAACTTAACTTCGGGCGAAGATACGGTCTGTTGGGTGAAAACGGTTGCGGTAAGAGTACATTGCTGAAGAGTATCGCCAAGAGAGAGTACCCCGTCCCGGAGCATATCGACATCTACCTGCTCAACGAGCCCGCTGATCCAACCAGCTTGGGAGCTTTGGAGTATGTCGTCAAGGAGGCAGAGAATGAGATGAAGCGTCTAGACGCCCTAGCAGAGGAAATCTTGGAGAAGGACGGCCCGGAGTCCCCTATCCTGGAAGACTTATACGAGGTAAACAATATGAACCAATTATACTCCCAAACTATCAGCCGCTAACTGCTATACAGAGAATGGAACAAATGGACCCCTCTACCTTTGAAACCCGTGCCTCCCTCATCCTTACCGGTCTCGGCTTTAACCCTAAAACGATGAACAAAATGACCAAGGACATGTCCGGTGGTTGGCGTATGCGTGTCGCCCTCGCCAAAGCCCTGTTCGTTAAGCCTTCTCTCTTGCTTCTCGACGACCCCACCGCCCATTTGGATCTCGAAGCTTGCGTGTGGCTCGAAGAATACCTCAAGAAATGGGACCGAACCCTCGTTCTCGTCTCCCACTCCCAGGATTTCCTCAACGGTGTCTGTACCAATATGATTGATATGAGACAGAACAAGCTCATCTACTACGGTGGTAACTACGATTCTTACGTCAAGACCCGCGCCGAAAACGAGACAAATCAGATGAAGCAGTACCACAAGCAACAGGAAGAAATCGCACACATCAAGAAGTTCATCGCCTCAGCTGGTACCTACGCCAATCTCGTCCGACAAGCCAAGTCTCGTCAGAAGATTCTCGACAAGATGGAAGCCGATGGTCTTATCGAAAAAGTCGTCCCGGACAAGGTCTTCACCTTCCGTTTCGCTGATGTTGAAAAGCTCCCACCACCAGTTCTCAGCTTCGACGACATCACATTTAGCTATAGCGGTGAAGCCAAGGATAACTTGTACGAGAGCCTGGATCTTGGTGTGGACATGGACTCCCGTGTTGCCCTCGTCGGCCCCAACGGTGTCGGCAAATCCACCCTCCTCCGTATCATGACAGGAAAACTGAACCCCCAGGGCGGCCGAGTCTCCCGCCACACCCATCTCAAGCTCGGTCTTTACTCCCAACACTCCGCCGAACAACTCGACCTCACCAAATCGGCGCTCGATTTCTGTAGAGACAAATTCAGAGAAAAGAGTCAAGACTACCAATACTGGCGACAACAGCTTGGAAGGTACGGATTGACGGGTGATGCGCAGACAGCGTTGATGGGAACTTTGAGTGAAGGTCAGAGGAGTAGAGTCGTTTTTGCGCTGTTAGCGATCGAAGGACCGAATATGTTGCTGCTCGACGAACCGACAAACGGATTGGATATTCCCACAATTGACAGTTTGGCGGATGCTATCAATGAGTTCCAGGGTGGTGTTGTAGTTGTCAGTCACGATTTCAGGTGAGCTGTCCCTCAAGTTTTTTTTTTAGCACAAAGGAGAATCAAGTTGGCTAATTATTTTTGCGATTGAAATAGACTGCTCGACAAAATTGCAAAGGACATCTTGGTGTGCGAGAACAAGACAGTAAGAAGGTGGGACGGTTCGATCTCAGAATACAAGAACTACCTAAGGAAGAAGATGATTGCCAGCGGTGCCGTCTAAACAAACCCTTTCCTCAATCAAATCCTCTTCGAATCCCCTCGTCATCATTTTTTGTGTGTCTAGTATATAAAAACTAGTATCTACTTCCCCTGGTTCTTGCAAAAAACCAGGGTATCTACCTATTTAATTTGTTTCCTCTGTCTCCGGGCTTTTTGCGGTTTTTTCTCTCTCTCTCGTATTGTATAGGGCATGGTTGGGTGGGATGGATGGATCGGGGGTGGAAAAGTGATTTATTTCTTTGGTTGTGTGTGCATTGTTCTAGTTGTCTATATAGATAGAATGACTTTCTTTTTATCAAATAAAAGCACTACGGAGATGGTGGAAGTGACGAAGATATAACTACCAGGTGGCTACACGCTGTAGTCATGTCGAGCTTGCTGTGGCACATATATAATAATGTGAAGTCTTGACGTATCGTTGGACGACTCATCCTCGAGTTGGCCTAGTCCTAACAAACTTGAGGCGGCTGAGGTGTAATTCCTTTGTGTTATCTAATTGGCAAACCTCTGGGGCTGTCAACTATGTTCGCCCTCTCTGTGACTAATTGTGATCCATCGATTCCACCACGATGTCCGACGGTTTACCCAGCAAACAGGTATGTGTCTAACCAAATTACTTCGCTGCCAAAAATATATATACATTTAGAAGAAGTCTTTGTTAATATAGATATTTATATATTCATAATATAGCTCGTACAAGAGAGAATCCGTGAAAATAAACGGAGACATAGAGCTCGAAAGAAAGAATATGTGGAGGAACTCGAGCGTAAGCTACGGGATTACCAAAAAAAAGGCGTCCAAGCCACTCAAGAGATCCAGGCCGCGGCGTTGCGAGTCGTCGAGCAGAATATTCGACTGAAAGAGCTGCTTCGGCGGGTTGGAGTTGATGATTGCACTGTGCAGGCATGGTTGAAAGGGGAGGAGGTGCCGAGCCTACAGAGCCTGCCGAGGGGATGTTCAGAGGTAGGTCCTCTGCTTCTGCTGCTGCTGCTACCTATAGGCCTACTACCTACTAGCCATGGGATTTGATAGAAACACTGACACGATATTGAAGAATGTCCAATCTGTGGGGGTTAAAGATTGTGAGAATAATAATCATAAGAATATACCGCCAGAAAGCTTCTCTTCCGGACCCCCCACTGAACACGACACTGGTACCATCACTAGCCACCCTCCGTGCAAAATCATGACGATTCTCACGGAAAACCCTAGCACTGATATCACGCAACTGTCATCGCGCGCAGAACGACAACAACCAGACGACCAAACCCCTAATAACGATGGCGTTGAGTGTTTTAGAGCATACGAGATGTGTACGCGGCTGGCGACTTCGGACGAAGCAGTAGAAGGTATCGCTCAATCCCTCGAGAAGGGCTGCGTTAAGAACGCCACCGGCAAAGGTTGCAGGGTTAAGAATGAGGTTGTGTGGGAAATTATCGATAAGCTGTCACTGTAAAGGACCTCTTTTGGTCCGACCAATCATAACCTTGCTGTCCCGCGACTTTTCAAATGGTGGAGCAACGCATTTGGAGATGTTTCTTCGTGTATAAAGCGATATCGAGCTGGGCAGTGGCCTTGGATAAAGATCATGGATTAATATTTCGGTACATATAAAACTACTGCCTTCGCAAAGACAATATGGCCAAGAAAAGCGATACGATCACACCCGCGTCGGACTCTAGTTCGGTTCCTTCAGCAGCAATTAACGCTGTTGCAATTACTGACGCCGAAGTCGAGAAGGGTTCCGGAAACAAAGCTTCTTCTTCTTCTTCTCCTATGACCGAAGACAACGAAGATGATTCAGCCAGCTTGGGCGACTACTCAAACGTCCCAAAACTCTCTTATGCAAAGCTCTTCTGGTTTTTCTTCTACAATTTTGGGATTTTTGCTTGGGGCGGACCTGTAGCGCAGATTGCTCTGATCAAGGAGAAACTAGTGATTCAAGATAAATGGATCACCCTCGCTAGATTTCAGAGAGTCTTTTCAGTTTACCAGATTCTCCCGGGGCCAGAGGCAGCTGAGCTTTGTATGTATTTTGGCTGTTTATCTGCGGGTAGAATTGGAGGTATAATCGCTGGAATTGCCTTTATGCTCCCTGGATTCGTTTTGATGTTGGTCGCAAGTTACCTTTATTCATTGGCAAGCTTTGAGAACCAATATGTCTACGCTTCTTTTAGAGCTCTTCAGCCAATCGTTGCAGCGATGGTAAGTAAATCCTTACATCTGTACTGAGGCTTTGACGAAACCATTCTCAATGTCCATGTTCGCCTGTACTTAACCGTTTCATTAACGGCACAGATCTTTCGGGCCACACACAAGCTTGCAGACCATTCCATCCGCAAGCACGGTGCCAAAAACGTCGACCCTTTCCTGGTGATAGCAGCCCTGTGTACAGCCGTCAACAGTGCCCTGCGCATCAATATGTGAGTGGGCAATTGATCCCTAAAGATCAACTACTTAGCTAGTCCTTTTATTTTTGGAATGAATCTCAGCTTACGCAAAGCCCAACGGCTTAAAACCAGATTTATCTCCCTTGGCCTGTACGGGGCCATATACGCACTCATCCAGTACCGATTCTGGATCATAGCCGGGTTCTTATTCGTATTACAATACGCCGCCTACGCAATATACGTAGTCTTCCGCGGCGTCCCATCTCCGGTATCCCTAGCTCTAGGAATAGCAGAGACACCGAGCCTTATCAATCTCTTCGTTCTGGGGTTGGTAGCAGGAACTCTTTCGTTCGGTGGAGCGTATACTGCCATTCCATTCGTACAGGTTGAAGCCGTTTTGAAGGGTAAATGGCTTCCTCAGAGCGTTTTTATCGACTGCATTGCGATTTCAAACGTAATTCCCGCTCCATTGGTTATATTCGCGACATTTGTGGGGTTTCAAGGTGGACTGGTTAATGGGTCGTTGGGGAATGCATTCGCCGGTGCTGTTATTATTACAGTGGCGATGTTCTTTCCGTGCTTTTTGTTCACTATTGCTGGACATAATCTTCTGGAGAAGTTGGTTCATAATAAGGTAGCCGGATCTATCATACTATTTTCACTCAAGTACTCCCCAATTTATACTAACTTATTGCCCCCCCTGCTCGCAAGCTCCTCTCCGGATTCTTCGACGGCTTATGCGGGTCCGTCATCGGCGTCATCGCTATTATCGCAGTGCAAATCTTAAAGGCTGCTACCGAAGGGGATATCAGCGACGAGCATGGTGTTTTAATTGAAAATGCCATTGCCAAGGTTGCACAAACGGGTTCCGCAGCTGTCTTGTACGCGGTCGCGCTTGGAGTACTGTATAAGTTTACGCATAAGTATACTGTCTTGGTTCTGGTGACCGGTGGGGCTATTGCAGGACAGTTTTTGTTTGCGAATACCTATGGTATTTAAAGCGAAATCTGGGTTAAGTGTAGCGATAATATGGTGTTTAGTTATAACTACGCTGGTAATATACTAGCAAGTGTATAGATCTCAAACCTAGCAATCTATATTAAACGTTCCCTGTGTTTACGGATTCCTAACGTATAACGCTCGACCTGTAAGATTAGCTCTAACACCTCTTCCAGAAGCGAGTACGTACATATGCAACGTCACCCGTAGGACCTTATAT